>PVJS01006107.1:0-61309 GCA_004027185.1 Glis glis | reverse complement strand
CTGAATTCTGTTATCACAGAATAGCCTTGCTCTCTTGAACTTCACATAAACAAGATCATACAATATCTGTTCTTTTGTGTCTGACCTCTTTAAACATATATAATGTTTGTGAGGTTCATTTGTGTTGTTGCATTAATGAGTATACCTTTTAAAAATTGTAAGCATCATTCCATTGTATGCATACATAATAATTTAACAATTCTTGCATTGATGGTCATTTGAGTTTTGGGCAATTAACATAAACTGCTGTAAACATTCTTGTGTAAGTTTTAAATACACAAACACATGCATACATATACACACATGCTTTTGTTCTTCTTGAGTAAACATCTGGGATTAGAATTTATATAGGGTTGGGCATGTTCTTAACTGCATAAGAAATTATTAAATGATTTTCCAAAGTAGTTGTGCCATTTTGCAATCTCCTGGCAAGTGTGAGAAATTCCAGTTGTTCCACATGGTCGTTTACATTTGGTATTATTTTCTTTGATGCCAGCATTTGAAATAAATGTGAGATAGTATTTAACTACTTTTAATTTGCATCTCCCTGTTAGCAAATGATGTGGAACAGTTTTTCATGGGCTTATTGATCACTTTTATATCTTCCTTTATGACAGATTTGATCAACTGCTTTGCTCTTTTAAAAATTGGGTTGTCTTTTGATTATCAATTTGTAGCAGTTAATTCTGTATTCTGGACACAAGTCCTGTATTAGATACATTATTGTAAGTATTTTTCCCAGATGGTATCTTACTTCTGTGTTTTCTTAATGTTGTCTTTTATAAACAGAAAACTTTGCTTTTTATAAAATCTAATTTATCATTTTTCATGTTCAATATATTTTGTTTCCTAGGAAATATGAGTTTATCCCAAGTTCATGAAAATATTCTTTTTTTTCTTTTTTGGTCCTTGAGATTGAACCCAGGGGCATTCCACCACCATGCTACACCCACGCCATATTTCATTTTTTATTTTGAAGCAGGGTCTCACTAAGTTGCTGAGGGCCTTGCTAAATTGTAGTTTGGCCTCAAGGAAGACTGTGATCTTCCTCTCTCAGTCTCCCAAGTACTGGGATGACACATGTGTACCGCCATGGTTGGCTTCATGAAGATATTTTTATACTTTTCTATTAGCTCTATAGTTTTGGTTTTTACATTTAAATGTATGAACAATCTTAAGGTAGAAGTTGGTATTAATATTGTTTCTATATATTTATCCAGTTGTTATATCACCATTTCTGAGAAAGGTTTTGTTTTCTCATGGAGTTGCCTTTGCTTTGTTGAAGGTCAATAGGCTCTTAGTGTGTAGGTGTGGTTCCAGACCCCATTCTATTCCACTGATGTAATTTGCCCATCCTACGCTAATGTAGCACTATTGTGATCACATTAGCATTTGTAACAAATCTTGGATTCTTCAAGTGTGAGCACTCAATTTTTTTCTTTTTTAAATTATTTTGGCCATTTTGTTTTCTTGATTTCTACAGAAAGTTTAGAATCTATATGTCTATTCGTACAAAGACTTGGAATTTTAATATGTTTGCAATAAATCTATAGGATATGACATGGCATACATATCTCTGTATCTATTCGGTTCCTCTTCAGTTTTCTCAGATGTTTATAGTTTCCAGTCTTGTACATACTTTGTTAACTTTATTCCAAATGTTTTAAAATGGTTTTTGATGCTGTATATAATGGTATTAGGAAAATTACAGTTTCCAGCTGGTTGCAGCTATTTCAAGAATACAGTTGACTTTTTTTTTTTTGGTCTGCCCTGTGTGTATGTGATTACCTTACTGAATTAGCACATTCTCATCATTATTTTGTAGCTCACTTAGGATTTTTTTGTATAAACATTGATATCTTCTATGAATAAAGACAATTTTGCATATTAATTTCTAATCTGCATGTCTCTTCTTTTCTTTCTCTTCTTTTCCTTTCCTTTTCTTTTGACTACACTGCCGAGAATCTCAAATAGAGATGATGGTTGACTGTCTTGCACTGGGTATGTTGCTTGGTGGTAGAGCATATGCTTAGCATGTGTGAGGTCCTGGGTCCAATCCCCAGCACCAAAAACAAAACAAAACAAAACAGTGACATGCTTGGCGTTCCTCCTGATCATAGGAAACTGTTCATTATTTTGTCATTTGGTATAGTATTAGCTGTAGGGCTTTTCTTATCAAATAATATGCTCTTCTAGTTTGCTGAGAATTTTAATCATGAATGGATGCTGAAAATTGTCAAATGCTCTTTTTTGCATCTATTGATATTTTCTTCCTCCTCTATGTGCCAAGCATTCATAGAAGATTGATAGTATGCAATCTCTTAATATTTGATAGGATTATCCTGTAAAACCCTGTGGGTTTAGACCTTTCTTTGTGGGGAAGTTTTGACAAAAAATTGACTTTTGTTAATAAATGGCTATTCTGATTTTCTATTTCATCTTATATTCTGGTAAGTTGGATTTTTGTATTCCCAACTTAAAAACATTGTGAGATTTATTTAATATAAAATTGTTCATAGTACTCTTTCATTATCTTTTTAAAATGTCTGTAGAATCTGTTTTGATGTCTACTCTTTTATTTTGGTAATTAGTATTTTTTTATACCTCCATCAGACTTGCTAAGGGATAGTACTTGTATTAGTCTTTTTTAAGAAGCAGATTTTAGCTTTTTTATTTTTTCCATACTTTATTTTCTATTTGATTGATTTTTCTGCTCTTTATTATTTCCTTCTTCCTGCTTGATTTGGGTTTAATGTGCATGTCTTCTTCTGATTTCATAAATCAACCATTGATTTTAAGCTTTTTTTGTTTATAATGTAAAACTATAAACTTCTGTATAAAAACTGCTTAAACTTTAACATGTTTATTATTTATTATTTTTCTTATCAGTCAGTACAAAATATTTTCTAATTTCCCTTTGGATTGTTTCTTTGATCATAGATCGTTAATAAATGTTTTAGGTCTTTTATAAGTCTTCTTGTTATTTATTTCTAGGTTAACTGAATTGTAGTCAAAGAACTCCCTCTACAAAATGTAATGACTTGAAATTTAGTAAGACTTTATAATAATTCAGCATATACTTTATCTCAGTTTATTTCCTACACTTAAAAATATCATGTTTTCTATAGTTGAACATACTGCTTTATAAATATCAATGAGTGCAAGTTGGCTGCTACTTTTGTTCAAATTATTTTAAACTTTCCTGATTTTTTTGTCCTGTTTTTCCAACAACTACTGAGAGAGGTATGTTAACCTCAGTTATTGAGGTTTTGTCAGTTTTTGCCTCATCTATTATTAACCTTTATTATTAGCTAAATTACATTTAGAGTCATATTCTCCTGATTAAATTTCCCTCTTTATATAAAGCATCATCTCGAATGCTGGTAAAATGCCTTGTCATAAAGTCTATCTAGTCTAATATTAATAGAAGCATTTCTAGTTTCTTAACTTGCATTTTTGAATCCAGTGTATATTTGGGTCTTGCTTTTTATGTAGTCTGACAATTTCAGCATTTTGAGAGTTTAATTCACTCATATGAAATGTAATGTTTAATTGGTTGAATTTAGCTTCATCATTTTGCTATTTGTTTTCTATTTGTTCCATCTGTTTTCTATTATTTATTTGTCCTTTCCCCCATTTTAGGTTAATCAGATACTTCTTATTGTTTGATTTTAATTTCTCTATGTGCTTTTCAGCTTTTAATCTTTGTATTTGTTTAGTAGTTGGCCTAAGGGATTACACTGAATTACTAGTATCCTTAAATTATCACTATCTACTTAGAGTTGATACTGTACCATTTCATGCAACATCTAATGGTTTCTGAATAATCATGCTCTACTTCAGTTCACTCTTGAGGTTTTGTTGTCATATACACTACATGTAGCTACATTGTAAATCCCATAATAGTGTCATAAGTGGTTTGCAGTCCTCAAATAAATTAAGAGGAATCTTAAAAGATAGATACACACATATCAATCATTTCTGATGGTCTTGATTTTTTTTTCAGTAGATCTGAGTTTACATCTGGGTTATTTTCCTTCAACCTGAAGAACCTTATGTAACATTTCTATAGTTCAGGTTTGTTGGCAAACTATTTGTAGTTTTTGTTCATTAAAAATGTTCTTGGTCTACCTTCAATTTTGAATGACACCTTGGCTGGATATAACATTAGGGATTGACAAGCCTTCTTTTGTTTTTCTTTTTTTCTTTTCTCCCAACCACCTTTTACTCCTTGAATGATTCAAGCCCATTTCTACTTTCACACCTTTATGTTTGGTGCTGATTTTCCCTAGACAATTCTTTATCCAGTTCTTCTCATCATAGGCAAATGACCATCCTCTGATTTTATTTCATACTCCTCAGAGAACTCTGACCAAACAAAAATAATTCTTCCTCCCACTTACCTTTTCCCTCATTATCCTGTGTACTTCCTGTGCAATCCTTTAATAACCTTTGTGGGTTTTTTTACCCTTCTTTCTTGTCTTTATCCCTGACTGTCTCCATAAGAAAATGCACTGTCTTATTTTCTCCTAAATTCTTGGCATTCCGCAACACACCCAACACCATAATGAAGGCTCTGTGATGTATCCCTAATGCAGAATGGATGCAGTTGAAGACACTAGGACACCCAACTTCTCTAGACCTTCAAAGACACATTGATTAGGTGCATTCTGCTGAACTCTCCAGGGCCATCTGTTTTATAAACACCGTGAGGAAACATAAATACAAGTGATGCATGTTCGGGCTTTCCCAGATCCTCTGAGTTAGGAGGATCTTGTTCCTGAACATTTCACGTCACTCTGTGGTACCATCAATGATCTACCTCGCATGGTATACTTGTATACTTGTCTTTTCTCTTCAGCTGGCCTGTCTGTTGGCTTCTTGCAGCCAGGGACTATATTTTCTATTACATGTTAGACAATGCTGCAGAAATAACCTTTGGACTAGGATACTGTTAATGTGGTATTGTGATGAAAATGAATTGAATAAAAAAGTTAGCATTTTTGACTTAATATTCTCTAGTACTCAAAGGAAAAAGGAGTCATATAATTCCAAAGTAATTAAGATTTAGACTGAACATTCATAAAGCACTGAGTTTCCATCAAGGATGCTGTGTCTTGTGTGGAGGAGGTTCCCTTGCCCCTTCTTTGCCTTTCTCCTTGTTTATATGCACTGCCTTTCCAGTTTATGATCCCTGTCGTTTGCATCGCAATAAAGTGCCAAATATTTCCTGCCCACGCCTCTGGCTGCAGAGCATGAGAGCTGTTATGAAAAGCAACAGATCAGAATATTTTTTAGATTTGTTGGTGTTCTTAAAAATGTCCATTTTTAACATAAATATTTATGCGTATTGCCAGGATGAACGTCCATTTGTTATGAGGGGACCTTTGATTAGTCTGGAGTCTGAAGAGGACTCGTATAAATAGGAGTTACCGTTTATTATGACAAGATGGATGGAGAAGTCTGGAGGGAGTAATGCCTGGAAGCTGGTTTTCATATTTCGATTCTGTGCATAAAAGAGCAGAACGGATTGGCCCTGGATAAGCATTCAGACAACTTCCACACCAGATGTGATAGCTTATAGCCTCTGGGTAGTCTGGGGACCATGGTGATCTTTCTGAATCATGCACACCTGCGAAATAGAAAGGCAATGTGAGCAGCTCTTCTTTGGGGACTAGTTTCCTTTTTCTTTCTTACGACCCAGTATTGTTCTGACACATTCAAGTTCTCTAAAGGAGTATGAGTCTGTGGTAGTGAGTGCATGGTGGTGGTGTTGTGTGGGCTGAGACCTCTGGTACATGTCCAGGCCCCATCCAAAGCTTACAGTATCAGGGTCCCCACCACCTGTGCCTGGTAATCTGCATGTTAGCAGGATCACTGCAGGAAGCATTCATACCAGACAGCATGGGACTGAGAGTCATTGCTCCAGCAAATAGAGATCCAGCAGTTGTCTATTTCATCTCCGACCCGGCAAGTTGTGCCTGTAAAGTTCTGAGTCCCATAGATTGTTTCCAAAGAAGATCCCAGATATATGTGGCTTCGTTGCTTTTTCTTTTTTCTTCAATAATTAAATTGACTCCTTTGTTTTTGTGGTGCTGGGAATCAGTCCCAGGGCCTTACACATGCTAGGCAAGTGCTCTACCACCAAGCTACCTCCCCAGACCCTTTAAATTGACTCTTAGTGGAACAACTAGGTAAGTCAGCGCCTTGTATATGATTAAAACAAGAAAAAAATGGGCTAGTCCTCATACTAACCAACCCAGCTTACATATGACATTTCAAGTAAGTTTCTCAAATTCTATCTTCTAATATACCACTCCTCAGTATCTTTCCAAAACAATAAAACTCAGAATACTATAGCAATAAATGTGTATTCATGTTTCTAGCAGCACAATTCACAATTGCCAAATTATGGAACCAGCCTAGGTGTCCATCAGCAGATGAATAGATAATGAAAATGTGGTATATACAGGCAATGGAATTCTACTCAGCCATAAAGAGGAACAAAATTATGTCATTTTCAGAAAAATAGATGGAACTAGAAAATATGCTAAGTGAGATCAGCCAGTGTCATATAGTCAAAGGTCATATGTTTCCTCTCATATGTGGAAGCTAGAGAGAAAATAGGAAACATTAGGGGCTTTAAATAATAGAGAGAGAGACCAGTAGAGTAGTGGAAGGGGATTGAGGGAAAGCATTAGGAAGGAGAAAAAGGAGGACTGGGGAAGGATACAGTTCTCATAATACTCTGGCAGTATGTGAAGGTATTACTACCAATTTCACTAACATGCATGGGAGGGAGGGGTGGCGAGCAGGGAGGGATGCGGCAGGAAATGCATCAGGAGCTGTGTGCATGTATGTTTTTTATCACATTGAACCTCACTATGATGTATAATGACAATGCACAAATAAAATAATTTTAAAAATTAGGTTTCTCTGAAATGTGCATTGGGTTATAAAAGGGTGAAGTTCTCCAGAAAGCTCTGGTTTTTGCTGACATTATAGACATGAGAACAAGTCCAATGCCACTACGACGTTCACGAGGCAGGACGCACTGGATCTCAGGTCCTCGGAAGAACTTCACTCCTGTCCTCCGCTGCCCATTCAAATCATGTCTGCAGAGTTTCTTCTTTCCTAGCCCTTGGATAAAAAATTACGGCATGTCATGAATTTTCCCTTTCAAGTAGGAAAGAGTCCTTTGCTAATCCACAGATATAGAAGATCTGCATTTCCTTCCTTAATATATCCAGGATATAGCAATTTTTAAATTTCATTTATTTACTTATTTTTTGCTATACTGGGAATTGAACTCAGGGGGAATTCTACCTCTGAACTATATCTCCAACCCTTTTTATTTTGTAGTTTGAAACTGGCTCTGGCTAAGTTGCCCAGGCTAGCCTCCAACTGGCGACCCTCCTTTCTCAGCCTCCTGAGTGACTGAGATTACAGGTGTGTGCCACTGAGCCAGCCAAGCAATATTTTTAAAACATCACCCAAATTTCATCTTATTTTACTTTTTAAGTTCTGTGGTACTGGGTATTGGACCCAGAGGCATTCTACTTCTGAGCTATACCACCATCTCTTTTTATTTTTATTTTGAGCCAGGGTCTCACTAAGTTGGTGAGGCTAGCCTTGAACCTGTGGTCCTCCTCTTTCAGCCTCCCAAGTATTAAAATTACAGGTGTTTCCCACCATACCCGGCTTTCTCCAAAATGTTAAGTCAGCTATCCCCCTCTGCCGGCTCCATTGCTGTTGGGGCTGCCAGCTTGGCAGGGAAGGAGAGTGTGGTGGGTTTCGATTGTATTCTCAGCCTGGAGATTTGCTGGTCTCCTGGGACTTTTGCTTTCTTCCTTTTCCTCAGTACGCTGCCCCCAGTTCTTCCAGGGCTGAGCAATGGAAGGTTAGAAGATGTGGGAAGAAAGCTGGCACAGCTGTTGTTTGACTGGCAGGGGTTGCGAACTGATTCTTATCTTCTTGGAGTACCTTCCTGGCTTCATCAGGGACTCTCTGTTACTTAATATGGGTTAGTATCTTGTCTGGGACAACTTTAAGCATCTAGGTACTGAGGTGAACACTTCCAGCATCCTCTGTGAGAGGTCCCTCTGCCTCCAACCTCAGGCAGCCCTCTTGGGTAGAATCGAAGACATCACCAAGCTCCTGTCAGGCATGGTCTGTACGTAGTCTATGGAAAACTTTTATGCATTTGTTCTGATGGACTCAGAGGAAATAGGCCACGCCCAGTCCTGCCACCGCTTGTACTTTGCCATCAGAGGTGCTAACAAGCCACAGCATCTAGCCCTGCGGATCTTCCAGGTGGTGTCAGCACATTGCCTCCCGGGGCAAGAAGATACTCCTCAAAGCAGGGCGTGGTAGTGCACACCTGTCATCCTAGTACTTGGGAGGCTGAAACAGGAGGATCAGGGTTTCAAGTCCGGCCTCAGAAACTTAGCAATACCCTCAGCAACTTAGTGAGATCCTGTTTCAAAATAAAAAGGACCAGGGATGTAGCTCAATGGTAGAGCACCCCTAGGTTCAATCCTCAGTACCAAGAAGAAAAACAAAAAGATAGTTCTCAAGCCTACTGTTGAATCCCTCCCATAGGCCTGAGGGCAGGGAGGAGGACTCTACTGGGACATGGAGAAGGGGAGGTGGAGCTCACAGTACAAAAGGGCTCTCTTCAGAAAGACACTGCCTATTTCTTCTTCACTCTGTCTTGTGGACGGGTGGTGAGTGGTCAGCTCATGGTGGACACTGGGTCTTGCCTATTTCCCCTGAATGTCCTTCCTACCCTCTGCTCTACTTCTTCACTTTGGTAACATGGGTACACTTTTCTATCTCAGGACTTCTGTGCATGGCTTCAACTGGGACCCTGAGACAAAAAAGGTTGCATTTCAATACTTGTTATATACCCACACATGACATATGCAATTAGTCCAACCCCCTTAATGCTATCAGGAAACAAAACCTACAGAAGTCAAATAAGTCATACAAAGCACCCAGGTAGCAAGTCAAAAGCTCTTATAACCACTGTGCATGATTTCCTTTTTAGAAAAAGAAGGAATAACTTGCCTTTTAGAAAGAAAATACTATGCATTAATTAGGAAGAGGTGCTATAGCTGGGTGTGGTGGTGGACGCCTATAATACCAGTGCTTGGGAGGCCAAGACAAGGATCGCAGGTTTAATGCCACCCTCAGCAACTTAGCAAGACTCAACAACCTAGAGGAACCCTGTTTCCAAAAAAAATAAAAAAATAAAAAGGGCTGGGGATGAAGCTCAGATGTAGATTTACAATGGTAAAATCAGAATTTTGTGGCAAAACTAATTAATAATAATAATAGTAACTAATAATAATAAAAATGCTAAACATTTTATTCTCTTGATTTTTATGGCATTGTGATGTGGATGGGCTTTTCTTCATCTTGAGGAAACCGAGGCCTGGAAGAGCTGCCGTGACTTTCCCAGGAATGATTGGGCTGGGATATAAACCCAGAGCTTCAGACCATGACTGGCTTTTCTCTCTACTCGGAAGAGACATGCTAGCAGAAGGAACAGGCTCCATTGTGGACTTGGGGCTGTGGGAGATATTTAAATTCATTTGGTTAAAGATGTTTTGTAACACAAGTTTGTCTCTAGATGAGTCAATACCAAACATAGTTGAGGCTTTTACTAAACTTCTTAAAATAACTAATAGCATCTTATTCATCTTAGAGTCCCCAGTGTCTGGCCCAAAGTTGATACTATACTCATGAATTTATGAAATGAACAAACAGATGAATGCATAGATTTTCTTTTAAATTCTCCGGTGAAAAGTGAGACTAAATGTGAAACAGATTGGTGTATTATCCTTCTCCTGGGTGTTTCCATCTTGTAAGATGATTCTGGACAGGAAGCCTAAATCAATGCTGTCTGAAGTCGTACTTCCTATTCTGCCATAGGAGAGGAGGTGGGAAAGCAATGGGGACAGAGTTTTTCCTTGATGTTTCAAATTTCATTCAGAGATGAGAACCAACCCCGTCTATGTGCCTTAGGGAGAAAGTAGAATGTCTCTTTGTTTGATTTATACAATGTCCAGAAACATTTTACTTTAATTCAAAGAAATATGTTCCCATAATTCAGCCATATGGAAATGGAGCAGACTGCTTCTATTATAGTCAGACTCACACCTCTGCCGAGGGACCCGATGCCTGGGCTCCGGAAGGAGGGGTGGAAGTGTGGCTTGTGTGGGGGGGAGGGGAAGAAGCCCTCTCATAGTCTGACCTTGAACTTTTGGATGTTCTAGAATTCATTCAGGTGGCCGATCTGGATGCAGCTAATCAGGTCTGTCTGTCATCCGCAGGTCTGAGGCGCAATTACAGATGTACCATCTGCAGTGTCTCCCTAAACTCCATAGAACAGTACCACGCCCACCTGAAAGGATCCAAACACCAGACCAAGTAGGTACTTCCACGCTTCCGTTTCTCAGCCATTTTCCATGGAGAATTTTTCAAGATGACTAAAGGCTAAATGTATTATTTATCTCAAAATAAGCAAATGGAAATACCATCTCTCTATCTCCAAAGTTCCCTTGATCTTTGGTTTTCTTAAGCCTCCAAAACTGGCCTAGCATCACGGAAACAGTGGCTTCTCCTCCCTTTTATTTTGACAAAAATAATACAAGTTTTTTTCATTTTTCCTAAGATAATTCAGCACATTTTTATGATATTGAGGAAACATTTCTATCTATACTAAGTATTTTTGAGGTCTGGAAGAACTGAAATGACTTTCCCAGGAATGATTAAGCTGTGATATAAACTCAGTTTATGACTGGCTTTACTCTGTACTTGGAAGGAAGGGACATGCTAGCAGAAGGAACAGGTTCCATTGTGGTCTCTGGGCTATGGGAAATATTTAAATTAATTTGGCTAAGGACAATTTGTAACACAAGTTGTCTCTAGATGAGGCAATACTATAACATAGTATTTAAATAGACTGTGCTACCTTATTTGTAAGATATGCCGAACTTTGATGTCATGAAGTCAAATTCTATGAATGTCTTCTACCACCTTCCCTTTCTGGATGAATACTGTTGATTAATAAAGGAACAACAGATTTCCTTGTATGTTAACTCATTTATACACATAGCTATTTCCAATTAAATGGAAGCTCATTCGATTTTTCCCTAAATATACTCATTAATGTTAAACTGGAAAAAGCTGAGCATGTATCATTTCACCTACATTTATACTGTGTATCCCTCTAAAAACCACCAATGCTATTAGCATTATGGGCAATTTTTAAAGCAACTGCTGTTAAGAAAATGCTAATAAAATAAAAAAAAACAAGAAATCTCTCAAAAAGATGTTATTTTCCTGAATGTAATTGTTTTCATTTCTCTAATATTCATAAAGAGAATCATTGAACAGATTTGACTGTATCCTCATGAATAATGCAAGATTTCATCTAACAAACATTTATTGAGCGCCCACTACGTTTCAGACTGAGTTGTGCACTGGGGAAAGAGAGATGAGTACTCCTAGTCTTCACTCTTGTAGAGACCCCTCCCAGGCTGGGAACATCCAAGCAAACACACAGATTATTCTTTATTTTTATTTTATTCTGTTTATTTATTTGTGGTGCTGGGGATTGAACCCAGGGGCATTCTACCTCTGAGATACACCCCCAGCCCTTTTTAATTTTTATTTGGAAACAGGGTCTCATTAAGTTGCCAAGGGTGGCCTTGAACCTGCAATCCTCCTGTCTTAGCCTCCTGAGTAGCTGGAATGAAGGTGTGTGCCTCTGCGCCCAGCCAGATTGTTCTTTAATACCATGTGCACACCCAGAGCTTTGAGGACAGGGTGGGGGAGCAATTCAGGACAGCGTTACAGGGCCATGTTGCAGAGGTTGAGGACACGAGGTGAGGTCATGGTCGCAGTTTGTGCAGTATGGACTGCACCCCTGGCATCTGGCAGTGCACTTGGTGCATATTGGGGCCTCGTAAACATTCCCGATGCAGTGACTGTGTGACTGCAAACAGTGAGTGACAGTGTCCAGGCAGTGATACGAGAAGCAGAGTTCTAGGCAAAGATGTCACTTTGTAAAGATATTGCAGAGAGGTAGGTCACAGGGGCTCTGGCTCAGGTGAGGAAATTCAAACCAGGGGATAGTTTCTGACTCTTACTTTTCTCCTCAATATTGTGCAGTCTTGTGTTGGAGCCAAAGCCAGTTCCATGGCTTACTTTACTCTGACTCACCCCAGAGGTCTTTTATCAAGGTAATTCTTGGAACACACACACACACACACACACACACACACACACGATGGTTTGATGTGTACAGTATTCCATTGCTATGAAGTACACAGAGCATGTATATTTATTACTTGTTGATTATTACATATCCCCCCAATAAGCTGCTTTTATCACCTCTGTAATTAATAATGTGTAAGACAGCTGGGCACAGTGATACATGCCTTAATCCCAGTACTTGGGAGGCTGAGAGAAGAGGATCATAGGTTGGAGGTCAGACTTCATCAACTTAGCTAGACCCTCAGCAATTTAGCAAAACCTTTTTACAAAATAAAAAATAAAATAGGGCTAGGAGTGTAGCTCACAAGTAGAACACCCCTGGGTTCAATCCCCAGTACCAAAATAATGATGATGATGATGATGATGATGATAACAATAATAACAACAACAACAATAATAATATGTTAGAACCACCATATACTTTCAAATTAACCTGTGTCTAATGTGCAGACTAGAAAACAGATACCTGCAACAGTGAATTATAATCTTGTGGGAGCAGGCATTCATTGCTCTTAGTAAATAGAAAAAGGTACATAACAGTGACTTTAAGTGGCAAAAGTCATGTAAATAACCAAGAAAAATCCAGCGTCAGAAGGATGTCTCTCTCTCCCTCCATCTCGACCTATAAACTGCATGTGGCGGAATCTGTGCTGGGCATTTCACATTTATGATCTCACTGAATCCCTTAACTATCTCTGACATTAATATTATTGAGCCATTATCTTACTGAGAAAACCAAGACTCAGAGAGGTTAAGCAACTTACCCAACATCATCTGCCAGCAAGTGGCAGAGCCAGGACTGCACCCAGAGGGTCCCATTTTTGCCTTGACCTACTCCATGTAGCGCAGTCACCACCAATGTAAGCATGGGGCAGAGAAGCGCCAGCGGAGAGCACTGTGATGTGTTTGGAAGAGGCCAGCACTCCCCTGAGTGGCTCAGTAAATGCATGTGGCTTCAGGAGGGCACTTCTCCTCCTGAGCTGCCTTCGCCCATACACAAGACTGGTCATTTCTAACTTGGAAATGCAGTGCCGCTCTCTTCCTCAAGTATGACATGAGAGAAATGTGAAGAAGCGACTCTGATAGTCCTGGCCTCCATGCCTGTTTCCATTTGCCCTTGTACATAGTCTATATATCATGGGTGCGTGCGCATGTATGTGCAGTGCTTTTTAAGTCTTTTTCCTGTTTATAAAAAGTGAGCTGTTTATTTTTTCTCTTCTCCCCCTTCCTCTCCGTCCACCTCCCCTTCCCCCTTTCTCTTCCTCCTCCTCCTCCTCCTTCATCTTTGTGGTAGGAATTGAAGCCAGGGCCTCACACCTCACACAAGTGTTCTTCCACTGACCTACACTCCCATGCCTTTGTTTTCTTAATAAGTTGTAGACATTCTTGATGTCTACAAAAAGTCCGGTTTAACAATCTGCTCTTTGGTGGTTAAAGGTACTTGGGTGCTATTTTCTGCCTGTTGCAAGGTGATTAAGATAACCTGCTATGTTGTTGTTTTGATGTTATGTTGTTTTCCTTATAAAGGTCTTTAATCCATCTTGTGTTAATTTTACGCATAGTGTGTCAGGGAAGTCAGTTTTCAGATTCTTTTTCCTATACAGATATCAATTGATCTAGTACCAATTACTGAAATGAGCATTGCAGAATCCCTTCTGTAAGTCAGATGATTTTCGTTTGTGTATGAGTGCATCCACCTCTACTCTCTGTATTTTGTCTCTGTGTCACATTTGTCTTTCTTTATCCTAATATCACATTACTTTATTTCCCGTAGATTTATATTAAGTCTTGATATTTAACAGTATAAATCTTCTAATTTTGTCTTATTATTTAAGACTACCTTCACTATTCTTGACCCTTTGTGTTTCTATATAAAGTTTAGAAGCAAGTTGTCAACTTCCTCAAAAAAGCCTTCACACTAGAGTCTTCTAATCCATAATCATGGATTACCATCAGTTATTTATGCCTTCCTTAGTTATTTCAGAAAAGGATTGTACATTTCTCTGGAGGGGTTTGCATATTTACTTAGGTTTATCCTTAATGATTTGTTGTTTGGGGATGCAAGGATAAATGAGATCATTTAAAAATTTATTTAAAAAATATTTTTCTAAGTTGTCAACTCTGTATCCAATGCCTTTTGTAAATTTACTTACCAATCATATCTAATTCTATCTACAAGTAATTTGGAGATTTTCTATGTAAAAATCATGTCATATTCAAATAATGACAATTTACTTCTTTTCACATTTTATTTCCTTATCTTATTGCATTTTATAGGGCCTTTGGTACAAAGTTGAATAAAACTAGTAATACCAGACATTCTTGCCTCATTCTTGATTTCAAATTTTTTTCGGATAACTTTAATAAAACCAAAGTAAGAAACTCATGTTTCATTCAAAATTTGTTGATATTTATTTTATGAATGGATGTGGAATTGTATCATATACTTTTATTTTTTGACATGATCATCTGGTTTTTCGCTTTTATTTCACAATGTATTGAATTGCATTAAAGGATTTTCAAATACCAAACAACTTTGCATTAAAACCCAATTTGTCTTGATGGAATGGATTTTCTAGTATTCATTAAGTATTTGTCTATGTCTGTATATGTGTGTCTTTGTTTATGAGACATTGCACCATGATTTTTATTTTTTATATTTTTCTTGTCAGTTTTGGTCTCAAAATTATGCCAGTCTCATTAAGTAAGTTGAGAATTTTTTCCTCTATTTTTAATCCCTGAATGAGTTTGTGGTAGACTAGTGTTATTTCTTACTTAACTTTTAGGAAGAATTCATTGGTGAAACCATCTGGTCCTGAGAATTTATACTTTTGAAATATTTTTATTAGAAGTTTAATTTATTTAATAGAGCACCATATTAATAGTCTCTATTTCTTCTTGTATTAGTTTAGTAAGTTATTTTTCAATGAATTTGTTTATTTTTCCTACTTTTAAAAATGTATTCATACAAAGTTCTTCATAATATCCTCTGATTTCATGTTTCGTGTCTATAGGACATTATTCATACTTTTTCTTTTTTGGCCTTTTGTTGGAAGTTTATCAATCTTTATTAGTATTTTTGAAAAATAAAACTTAGCACTTTTAAATTTTGTCTATGTACAGATATTTTCTGCCATTTAACAAATTATTTTCTTTACTCTCTTTGGTTTAATTTGCATTTCCCTAGGCTTCTTAATATAAAAGCATAGATTAATTTTTCAGTGTTTCCTTTTTTCTAATATATCATTTAAGGCTCTAAATGCTCCTCAACATCTTGCATTGGCTGCATCCCACAAGTTGTCATTTGTATCCTAGCTATTTTCACATGTAGTGCTTTCATTATTATTAATTTCAGTATATTTACTAATTACACTCTGATTTCTTATACTCATGGTTATTTAGAAGTATTTTACTTAAAATTCAATATTGGAAATTTTTCTATTTATATAATTTTGTGATTAATTTGTATCTGAATTCCACTGTGGTCAGAGAACACACTAATTTTTAATCCTTTGAAATTTGTGAATACTTTCTCTGTATGACAGGTCAATTTTCATAATAATTCATGTTAATTTGAAAAAAATTGGCCCTTTGTAGTAATTGGGTAAGTTGTCCTATATATTAATTAGGCCAAGTTTCTTTATCTAGTTCAAATCTTCTATGTCCTTAATTATATTTTTTCTTCTACCTGTGAGAAACAGAGGTAGCTAAAAACTTCTAACTGTAAGTATAGATTTGTCTATGTGAACTTAATTTTTTTAAATCTTTTGTTTTATATTTTAAAGGCATATTTTCATATATTTACAGATTTAGGATTTTTATTTATTCTTATTGAATTGGCTCTTTTTAAATCACTTTGTTATCACTACGGAATGTCCTTCATTGCCCCTAGTAATATTTTCTTCCTTAAATTATGCTCTTTCTGAGCTGGACATGGTGATGCCTGCTTGTAATCTCAGTACTTGGGAGGCTGAGACAGGAGGATCACAGGTTTAAGCTAGCCTTAGCAATTTAGCAAGACTCTTAGCAACTTAGCAAGACCCTGTTTCAAATTAAAATATCCAAAGGGCTGGGGGTAAGGCTTGGAGGTAGAATGTTCCTGGGTTCAATCCCCAGTACCACCACCAAAAAAAAAATTTGATATTAGTATATACCAGTATCAGCTATACTAACTCTTCAACACTTTCAAATGTTTTAAACATTATCCTTCAAATTAATTTTTTATTTTATTTTGTTCTCAGTTAGAGGGTTAGACTGATACTAGTTACACAGCTTAAGATGAAAGTCAGCTAAATGTACTTAACCATCCTAATGTAACCAATTAAATGAATATAAGTATTTAGGCGTCAGTAATTTTCTAGGTTTCAGATTTGTGTTTTTAGTGAGAATATCTACAGATGTACTTGTATGATTAAAGATTATCAAATTATGCAGTATAAAGAACACTGAGTTGCAAGTCAGGAGACTGTATTCCTAGAACAACTTTGCCCCGAGTGCCTTGTGCACTGATGAATCAGTCTCAGTTCCCTGGTGGATGCGGTGTGAGTGCTAATGGAAGATGACTAATGTACATCCACTTCCTATGCCCTTGCTCACGGTCCTGGCTGATCCTGAATTCAACCCTAAAACTCTTCTCAAAGCAGATTTCAGACAAACTTTACCATGCTGGTGAAGCTGGCACTTGATGCGTACAGAGGGCCGAATGAAAATTCAAGTTCTCCAGAACCTCAGAATGTGACCTTAGATGTAAATAGGGTCTTTGTAAATGTCAATTAAAACACTAGAGAAGAAGTCATCCTGGACCTAGGGTGGGCCTGAAGTCCAAAACCTGGTATCTTTTTAAGAGAAAAGAAAGAAAGATTTGGACCCACAGAGAAGGTACCCATGTGCAGAAGGGGGGCAGTTATTGGGGTTATGTTTCTACCAGTCACGAACACCAGGAGCCACCAGGATCAGAAAAATTAAAGGAAGGATTCTGCTCTAGAGCCTTTGGAGGGAGTATGACCGCACTGAGGACGCCAGATCCAGAAGTCTTGATTTGTTCTCTCTGCATGAGAATGTTGTTCTTAGGCACCCACCTTGTGATACTTCTTAATGTCAGTCCCAGGAAGCTGATACAATGTGGACTCTACTTGCTTTGTTTCTCAAATAACTGTAATCACATGTTACTAGGCAACTGCTTACTCTGCCTGGTGATGGCAGTACAATGGTGATTATGTCACCACTAACAACTGCGGTGGGACTTGGGTGTCTGGAGTACAGCAATGAACCAAAGTGCCTAAAAAGCATTACATCCAAAATGCATGGCCTCCCTATGGTCAACCATATGTTCCCATCTCCCTTTCATAGAGTTTAAAGTTGAGTCTCGGGAGCTTAAGTGACTTTTCCACGGCCTCAACATAATTGGTTGGCAGAGCCAAGAGCAGAAGTCAGGCACCAGCCCATCCTTACTGTTGCTATTCTCGATGGAACTGTTATCTTCATTTTGTTCTTTGCTAGTAGTAGTAGTAACACAGACTAAGGCCTTTTCTTTTTTTTTTTTTTTGGCAGATATCATAAACAGCATAATGGCAGTCAAATTTCCCCCAGTGTTAAATAGCAAGAGAATTATTAACTATCTAATGAGTTTGAAGGTTTAGAAATGCAAATGTGCACACTGACATATAAAGCAATTGCCCATTAGTAGATGTCTCAGGGCTTCCAGAGAATCCAGTCTGTCAATTAGTACAAATGATTAAAATGAAATTTAAAAGCATATGAGTATGTACCATAGATAATGAACAATTCCCCCTTAATGTACTTAAATTTGAGCTTGGGGAACACTCGAGGCCTCTGGACATTATATTACCTGGAAGCAAAGGATATAAAAGTTGTCATTGCTTACTTTGATACTTTAGTTGGTTAAAAATGAGACACAAGTGTCTGCGAATAAATCAGACAGCCCCAAAATTAGTAGTAATTTTGAAATCTACTTTTTGCTTTGAGAAGAAGCCTTAAATGGTGATATCCATTACTTTTCCTGTAGTTTTCCCTAACTTGTATGAATTACAAAGGTCCCATGTTATGCATTTCTCCCTTATATTCATTTATTTGTGAAGTTTGTGAATGGATGTTTAGACTGATTTTTAGGCATGGAATATATTTGCTTTAAATACTTTGGAATTCAGTTCCCATATTCAGGATAGCAGCAAGTTATCTGAGGGGGACATACTAATAAATAAAACAGTTTTGCAAAATATGACAACCATGAAGAATTTTCTGTACTTAATTTTGAAAAGCAGCTTAAATGCCCAAGAAGTTCTCCTTAGAAACAAGAAAGCAAACAACAGATCATGTACTTCTTTTTTATGTATTTTTATTGGTACATTATAATTATACATCATAGTGAGGTTCAAAGTGATATCCACACACACACACACACACACACACACACACACACACACAGCACTTGGTGTGTTTCCCTCCACACCCCACCCTGCTCGCCCTTCTCTCTTCCTGTACATGTTGATGAGATTGGTAGTGATACCTTCATATATGGATATAACATTATTTGAACTGTTTCCTTCCTCAATCCTCCTTTTTTTCCCTCCTGGCCTCCCTCCCTTCAATCCTCTTTCATTATTCTACTGGTCTCTCTCCTCATTTAACTAAAGTCCCTTTTGTTTCCTATTTTCTCTCTAGCTTCCACATATGAAAGACAATATATGACCCTTGACTTTCTGAGATTGGCTGATCTTAACATAATATTCTCTACTTCCATCCATTTTCCTGCAAATTACATAATTTTGTTCTTCTTTATGGCAGAGTAAAATTCCATTCCAATTCACTCTGTGTAAATACCACATTTTCTTTATCTGTTAATCTGTTGATGGACACCTAGGTCAGTTCCATAATTTGGCTATTGTGAATTGTGCTGCAGTAAACATGGGTGTGTATGTATCACAATAGTACTCTGACTTTAATTCTTTTGGAGGGATACCATACCGAGGAGTGGTACTGCTGAGTCATGGTGGTTCTATTCCTAGTCTTTGAGGAACCTCCATACGGATCGCCATAGTGGTTCTACTAATTTACAATTCCACCAACTGTGTATAAGAGTTTGAATTTCCCCAAATCTTCCCAAGTAGCTTGCTGGTATTAACCAAGAATTCCAATGGCTAAAGGGCTTAGGACTTTGGAATCATGCTTTTTATAATGAAAAAAATTTATTTTCTAAAAAGAAAATGTACTCAGTAAAGTTTTGAGATGACAAGGGTCTAGGAAAGTATTGAAAATGGAGCTGTCGTTTTCCAAAGAGAATAAGTTAAAAACTGCTTGGAAAAGTTCAGAATAAAAAGTATAACTCAGAACTCAAGGCCAGTGCATTTTTGTCTCCCTTTGTGATTCTGGCTACACAGAACAGTTCTTTTCTCAGACGTGGGACTTGTGGATTGTCACCTGGTCTTCCCAGCCAAGGACTGTTTGAGGTGATACTAAATAAGAACCCTGCTACAGCAGCCTGGGTGACCTGGAGCAGGGCCTGTGGGTCACCAGGCATCTTCTACCCAGCCCCATTTTTTAATAGACAAAACACTGAAGTTCACTATTGCCAAGAGCCTTCCCTTCTATGAGGATGACCTCATATAAATAGCGTCCAATTTCTCTAATGGAAATGACAGTAGCCAGTAGAGAAAAGAAGTCTGGAGATGCCAGAAAAAAATAAAAACCTGTATATCTGTATATAAATATGGCACTAATGTGCAGGCGATTTCAGCAGCTCTATTTTTCCTAAGTCTCAGTTGCATGCTTCTGCTATATACGCCATACCTAGGGATACATTATAATTAGAGTATGTGCCCAGATTAGGCCTTTTATAGGCTTGAAAGAACTAAATGGGAAGCACTTTCATTTTTTCATATTACTTCTAGAATTACCGATGACACCTAGTATTCTTCAGCTCACTCATGTCCTCCCCCTTCCTTCTTGCAGGACTCATAGTCATTATTTCTCATGCTTGAAATGTGCATGAATCATGGCTGCCTCCAGAGTGGTTCTGAGATGATAATTTAATGTCTCAGATTTAATCGTGGAGCCCACTGAAAGCCTCTCATTTTCTTCGTGATGCTGCTTCCTATAGTCATCCGGTACCAGGCACCAAGGGTGCAGGGCCATGACCTGATTGGTTCTGAAAAACCATTTGTACCAAGAAAGCAAAGACCCAGGAGAGTGGTGGACTCAAACAGGCCTGGCCTGGCAGGCAGCTGGCCAGGGTCCCAGGGTCCACCCTGCCGCTCATACTCTGTGTAGCTTGAACAACTTTAAAAGTTATTCTCAAGCAAACTTATCAAGATGCACTTAGTGATAACATTGGACAAGTGCTATATTTTCCAGAATTGGAAGGGTTTTTTTTCAAAAATTAAATGATCTCTCTGTTAGAGAGTTAAGTGTTAACCACTTTTATTTGTTATAATTTAGTGGTAAATATTTTGAAGAATTTTTCTTTGCATTAATATTATATGGACCGTTCTAGACTATGTTAAGGAAAGCCAGATGGAGCCAGAATCTGGTCTTCAATTAGAGTATACATTTACGTAAACATCATCATAGTCATATATGATGACTATATATATGTATATATCACCCTCAATAGTCCTTAACAGCAAAATGGAAATGTGTAGTTTTTATATAGCTTTTAGAGTTACAGAAAAAATCTGTTCATTTCATGCTGAGTAGTCAAATACAAATCAAAATCTATAAAGTCCTCTTTCAGAAATGTTGGTGATATTTCAAGCCCTAGGACACAATTAGTTCAAAGTTCTTTCCACAGCCTCTGGTGCTATTGTACTCTGCAGAGATGTATCAGTCTTTTCTCTTCCTTATATAAGTGCCCTTCCTCCTAAAGACACCCAACAGGATAACATGTGCACTTTACTCTTTTTGATTTCTAAAACCATCACCACTGAACTTATTTCTGTTCTAACAAAAAGATTTAAGAATGCCTTAAATAGATGAGTTTCAAACCTATGATTTTATTTCCTTGATAATGGATACAGTTCAAATAATAGGTCCAGTTTTCTGACATCTTTCCAGTGCTAAATAAGATAAACTTACTAGACAGCTCAGACTTTCATGGACAGAGAGTTTACTAAATTAGAACCTGGTTGTCCTTGAGTATCTATATCAGAATGGACACTTTAAGTGTCTGCGTAGGTGGGTCTAGCTGGGTGTTGTAAAGTTTCTCATTTTAAATCCAGCTTTAGGTCAGCAGAATTCCTATTCAAGGCAACTGAGTAGGGGGAACTTCAGATGTGTCAGGAGCCTCCATACCAGAAGGTTCGGAAGCCAATCAGGCGGGTTTCTATTTCTTAGTCTTATAACCAGATGTCATAATGTTGGTGTTTTATATCATGTAAGAGTCCAGAAGGCAAAAAAGTGATTCCTGTAGAAAGGAGTGAACAGGACAATGTGTTATTTGAGAAAGTCATCACAGTCAGGAAAGGTCCTGACCACCATGAGTTGTCCAAGGTGATAGGAAGGAGGTCAGACTCTCATACTAGCATGTCAGGAAAACACCAAACCCAAGTAAGATTTCGCAGTGCTTTTCATTATGTGTGCACATTGGAGAAGCAGCTTTCATTTCAAACTTAACTCAGTAGTATGGAACTAACCACTCAACCTTCTGATGCAGTAAGTGGTATTTCTGTGATTCGTGTACGTGCATGGGATTTAGTTTACTCATGACCCACAGATTTTTAGTGAGACAAAAGGAACACCAGAACCTTCATAGATTGTTCACTCTTTTATCAAATATTTATGAAACAGCCCAGTATGTGCTAGAGTCTAAGTCACTTAGTAGGAAATGACAAATCAGTAAGTTGATTTCCTGTCCTTAAAGTGCTCACGCAATTTTTTAACTGTCTGAACATGAAAGCTTTCTGATGCCAGGAAGAGATCCCCGGATCCTTGGGCCCATTGACATTGCAGAAGGGGGTGCTGGTGGCTCTGCACAGTGATTAAGGTGGGTCACTGAGCTCTCTCAGCAGGTGCTGGGGACTTGGAGCTGGGTGAGGTGTGCCAATGTGGGATTGCTGTGAATCAAAACATGGTGCAAATAGGAACACAGGTTCTAGACAGAGCTCCTAGTGTTCAGAGAAAGAATCTGTACTGGGAAGAGGGGAAAAGGGCTCAGGGTGGAGAGGGAGTTCAGATACAAACAAGATGTTGACGCCAGGCAGTGCTCTCTATTTTGTTGTATGAGCAGTCACAGAAGCTCCAACTTTAGAGACCTCACCCAAAGGAAATTGCTCTCTTCACTCATAAATTCATATTATCTGGGTCTTCTTCGAATAGCTCTCATCACTTATGTATGAGGATTTAAATCTTGTAACACCTGGTAGGATATTTCATTGCTGTTAAGAGAAGACACCAGCAATGCAGATTACAGTAAGAACAAATGACTTTGGTGATCAAACAATGGTGATTAGAGAGGTTTATTTGCACCACTTCTCTTGACTATCATCTTACTTATTCTTTCTCCCTTCATGCTCATGATACTTTGTCTGGTGTCATTTAAGGAATTGATATCGAATGATTATCTTCTATAAGATAGTGCCCAGATAAAAAGTAAGATTGAATGTCAAATTTTCTTAACTAGAACTGCTTTCTTGTTCTAAAGTAGTTGTGCAGGTTGTTTGTCTTTTAACCTTGAAGTAGGATTATTCCTAGATCTTTTGACTAAAATATCTCATTCTTTTATTCTGTGCCCGTGAAGGATGATCAACAATTGATAGCCTTTCTTTCCTCAAATGTTTGATTGGGGTGGAAACCAACACACAATTTGAATTACTAAAGACAATGAATAGCTGAGATTCATTAAAAAATGTTCTCTATTGGGGGGGCACCAAATGCTAAGTGACTGTATACCACTGTCAACATGATTTACATTATGCTGTGAGACTATAATGCATCAATAAAATCACATTAATAAAAAAAGTTCTCTATTGATTGTGAGTGATTTCACCATTCCTATGAGAGGGTCTAATAGGCTGTCACAAGGAACCTGCCTTAGGATGATTTCAGGGAATTTCTTTCTTCTTCCAAAGTGATATCCTTTCCGTATACACAGCTGCTATGGAACTGTCAAATTTTTAGTCACAGAGAAAAAAATTGCTTTTGTCTCCTTTCTCATAGACGTCCACAGCAAGGAACTGCACAGTGAGATGTGTAAATGACAAATATCAGAATCTTGTCTGTACAGAGTTTAGATGGGAGGGGCCTGAGATACAAATATAAAGGGGTAATCAAATGGAGCAGAGACTGAGACAGGCAGGGACTGACTTGGCCTTTTTAGGCTAAGAGCCAGGCATGACTAAAGATACCTGCTGCAATGTATTCTGGACTTACAAAAAGTGAGAAATACAAAATGCAATGCTTTAAATATGATCTTCTACATAAATGTATTTCTAGACTCCTTACCATCCTAGGTTTGTTTATTATGATTTCTTTAGTTTCTTTAGCTTAGTGTTCCTAAAACAAAAAATTTAAGTGTTCTGGAACTTCTCCTGATGTACTGATCTCATGACCTACCCATGTGATCCTTTTTGGGTAGAAACAGGGAATACATATCTTCATTATTATTTTCAGTTGGAGAAGGTTGATGTGTGGCAGATGTGTGGCCTGTGAGTCAGGGGAGCCTGAGATGAATAAGTGGAGAATACCTTTCCTCTCTTCGTCACTGGGTGTGTCTGCGGGGGACTGGAAAAGGCTAACAAGCCTTTGGATATTTCCAAGTGCCCCCATGTCCCCAGTTTCTAAAATAGTTTTCAGAAACAAGGGACAGCTACTTTTAAATACAGAGCCAATGTAATCTAATAAATCATGTCCTTATTCTCTATTCTCAAATGTATTGGTCTAAAAAGAGAGTTGGAGGCAGGTAGAAATATAAAATAAAAATAAAAAATTCAGGTCATGCAGGATCATGCATGTGGAATAATTTCATAAGACAGTTCTAATTCAACTTCTGAAGTCTAATGTAGAGTACTTCTTTTTCTTATATATTTTTCACTTTAAAATTGTTCTTCCTACTAGTAGTGCTCAAAGAAGATGGATTGCCTCTGTTGCCTTTGCAGTGGGACAGCAGATGCACTTGTGATTTCTTGGCATGTTCCTCCTTTGCTAGAGACTTAATACTTGAGAACAATTCAATCCATTTCTGTGTATTTACTCCATGTCTATTATAAGTGTTGGATATTGTAAGAATATAGCAACGGCTAAGAGTATATTTCCTGCTTTCAAGAAGCCTATAGTTTAATTGAGGAATTAACAGATAAAGATAATTACAGGGAATTTAAATGCTAATATATGAGAGTGATTTTATACAACAGTTAAAAAAAGTGAGAGGGGGAAGGATTAGAGCAGATATGGATACTGAGAGAAAGATGCTGGGGTGAGATTAACTTGGGCGGAGGAGGGAGTATGACTTCAGTCATGGGGAGCGTGAGTTTGAAGAGCCTCGGAACATCCAGAAGGAGATGACAGGGAGCATTTATGTTTATGGGTCTGAAGTTCAGGTAGCAGATGGGAGCCAGAGATACAGATTTGGGGAGTTGTCAGCTCCTAGGAAATGTTAAAGTGGATTATACAGGAATAGATGGGATCATGCAGGGAGAGTGTGGAGAACAGGAGGGATAAACATGTATATTCACGTGTATAGGTGCCTGCACACACACAGAATGGTAGAGGAAGAGAAGTCAGCTTTTCTTTTCCTAATGTGTGTGTGTGTGCATGTGTGTGTGTGTGTGTGTGTGTGTGTGTGTGTTGGGGATTGAACCCAGAGTCATTTGTTTTCATATTGAAACAGGGTCCCACTAAGGTGCTCAGGCTGTCCTTGAACCTGCAATCCTCTAGTAAGTTAAGTGTTTGATATTCTGTTCTTGGAGTTATTGCACTTTATCCAGTCAGAATGTCCTAGAGGTAGCTGGAAAGCAAACCTGGTGTGTAAATATGAGCCAGGCCTTAAAAATGGAGGTTTTAGAGCCCTCTACATAGGTGAAAATCAAATCCTGGTGATGTGATCAGTTTTCCCATTGCTGTGGCCAAAATATGTGACAAGAACAACTTAGAGGAGGGAGAGTTTATTGGGCTCATGGTTTCAGAGGTTTCAGTCTTTACTGCTTGGAAGAAAGATTCAGGTCGCAAGACTTCACTTGTTAGAAACAAGAGTGATTTATTATGAAGGCAAATGGATTATAGGAGCAAGTGGGGAAATGAAAATAAACAGTCACACTACAGCATGATATATACAGTATGTCCACTCCCAAATCAGGGCAAGCAATGACATCTGGCATCACAGGCTGGGAAGTCCCTGCAGACAGCTGACCAGTGTCCCCATTGGAACAGTCGTGGGCAGAGCATGCGTTCTCCACATGGGTGAGACTTCAGAGTCTGCAGTCCCCTGGAGTCCTTAAGTAGGACACCTGGACAATGTAGTCCTCAGGGTGCATATTTTGCATGACCAATGTGAGCCACATGAGGCTTGTTTATTCCATGTTCCCAGGGGTGGCCAGTTTCCCTGAGAAAAGGGAAAGTTGCCTCCCCTAAATGTTTACAAGACCAAATGTCCTTGGGCTTGTTTTGCAGCTGAATTCCCAGTCTATCTTCACTACTTATTTGTACCAACGTTTGCACAATTTATTAACTATTTATGCCAAGGGCTAGACTGTTTATTAACTATCCACGTTCAGTCCATAGGGCCAACTCCAAAGACACCAAAGCATAAATGGTGGTGGCAGTAGGCTGTGTGGAAGGAAGCTGCTCTCAGAGAGCGTGGATGAGGAAAAGGACAGGCACATGTATAGTCCCCAAGGCCACATCCCCAGTGGCCTACCTCCTCTAGCCACACCCTACCTGCCCTTCAAATTATTAATCCATCAATGATTTTATCCACTGATGAAATTACAACCCTCATGACTCAATGACTTTACCTCCAAACATTTTTGCATTGCCAATACATGAGCGTTCCTAGGGCACATTCTATAACCACAGCATAAAACCTGGAGAGTAGAAGCATCCTCCAAGTAGAGAAGGAGTCAGAGAAAGAACAGGGCTCTGTACGAGATGTCCTAGGTTCCATCAGAGAAGCAAAGGCAGTAGAAGGTGCCCGTCTGACCATCTACCTGTCTGTCCGCTTGTCTCTTTTTCTCTCTTGTGTACACACACACACACACACACACACACACACACACACACACATGGATTTGTAACAGGGACTTGACCTTAAGTGACTGTGGGAGCTGGTTGAGTCTCCCTAAGGCTGTTGCCTTTGCATCTGATGCTGGAACTTGAGTTCAACAGGACAGGCCATTGGAAGATGGATGTAAAGTGGAGAAGAGCACTAAGCTCACAAGCAGGAGCCAGCATCTCTGAGAAGGGACTGAACCCCACATCAGTTCTTCATCCTCAGGGCAGTGATTGCTGTGCAGGAGAACCTGGTGCTTATGTGTATAAGCTGTAAGTGTGGACCGTCTGAGAGCGAAAAGCTGAAACTAGACATGCACAGGAAAGGGAACTCTAAGGAATGTTGCGCAGCCCAGTCACGGGAGCATGCTCTGATGACACCACAGTACACTGCTGGTGCTGTTCGACAGCAACACAAGGCAGAAGAGTTAAATGCCAAATGAAAGACCAGGCCGTTGAGTCTTCTCATTGAAAAAATTACAGGTTGAGCATGCTAGTAAGCACCTGCAGTCTTAGCGACATGGGAGGCTGAGGCAGGAGGACCCCCTGAGCCCAGGAGTTCAGGGTCAGGTTGGAGAGCATAGTGAGACCCTATCTCCAAAAAAAAGGAAAGAAAGAAAAAAGAATAAATAAATAAAGCAAATTCAAGATACAGTGACTTGGAAATAAGTAGAATAGTGGAAGGGATTGGGGGAAGGAAAATGGGGAGGGGAAAAGGGAGGATTGAGGAAGGAAACAGTTCAGTAATGCTATGTCCATATATGAAGGTGTCACTATCAATCCCATTAACCTGTATGGGGAGAGAGAAGGGGCAGGGGGTGGGATGCACAGGGAAAGGCACCAAGTGAAATGTGCATGCATGTTTGTACCACATTGAATCTCAGTATCATGTATAATTACATTGTACCAATAAAAGTATAAAAGTTAAAAAGAGGAAAAATACAACTTTTTTTATTAAAGAATAGCATTCTGAATCTCTTTGCATGAGGTGCATATAAAAGCTTACTAATGAAAGACCAACTCCTCTTTAAACTGAACTGTGTGTCCTTAATGAAAATATTCTAGCACTATATGTGTAGATAATTAATATCTTCCTAGAGCAAACTGTGTCCAGGATACTAAGGAATTAAAATATCACCTGGAGAATGCAGGGTTTTATCTGCATACTGAGATTACTTTGAAGGGAAAGATACAATGATCTGTTTTCTTAAAAAGAGCCCATTGATGAGCAAAAAAAAAAAAAAAAATGACATTTTCTCCTGTGGCTCTGGCATAGGGAATTTCTGCAGAGCTTTCATGGAAAATAGGCCTTCTGTGACTGGAAGTAGGATTACTTGTATAATTTGTTCAAGATAAGCAGTTAGGATAAAAATGTCCAGTTTACCCTGGTAAGATGGTCTATTTTACTTTCAATATGAATATTTAAAGTTTGACAGGATTATGGAAGATCATTCCAAAGAAAATAGCCTAGCCACTTTGTGAAAGGAAACCGGTGAGGTGGCACAGACTGCAGCTTCGGGAAGCCAGCTATTGCAGGCGCAGGAGGAGGGAGTCTGTTGTAGAGTGGGGCAGACCACAGGGAATGAAAAGGTATAAATCGACAACTAACATGAAGTCTTCATCCACCACGATAACTTCACTGTAGTTTCTGCCTGGGAAAGATTTTCATATAAGTTTGGTCACAAATAGGCTATAGGGACCATTTCTGGGTTGTCGATTCCTTCCTATTAACACTCTTTGGAAGATATCTAATCTGGTTGTGTGTGTGTGTGTGTGTGTGTGTGTGTGTGTGTGTATACATTCAAATCCATATCTCCAATTCTTCAGGTATCTTAAACTTAACATTGTTCAAAGAATATTTGATTTCCCTCCATGACCTTCTATCTCCTTCTCCTTTAGTCTTCCTGTATCTTAAATATCATTACCAGTTGCTCAAGGCAAATGTCTAGATGGTAACCTTGATTCTTTCTTTTGTTTTTAAATATAGTTTTATTGGTGCATTGTAATTATGCATTATAATGAGGTTCAGTGATAGAAACACATGCACACAGCACTCGGTGTGTTTCCCTCCATATCCCACCCTGCTCCCCCTCCTCCCCATACATGTTAGTGAGATTGGTAGCAATACTTTCATATATTCACATAACACTATTCGAACTGTCTCCTTCCTCAGTCCTCCCTTTTCCATCCCTGCCTCCTTCACCCAAGCCCCTTCCACTATTCTACTGATCTCTCTCCTCATTTATCTGGAGTCCTTTTGTTTCCCAGTTTCTCCTTAGCTTCCACATATGAGAGAAGAAATACAACCCTTCACTTTCTTAGACTGGCTGATCTCACTTTAACAATGTCTAGTTCCATTCATCTTCTTGCAAATCTGCAAATGCCATAATATTGTACTTCTTTATAGCTGAGTAAAATTCCATCGGGTGTATAGATCACATTTCTTTATTTGTCTGTTGACGGACACCTATGTTGGTTCCATAATATGTCTATTGTGAATTGTGCTGCTATAGACATGGACATGCATGTATAGCTATAGTATTTTGACTTTAATTCTTTTGGAAAGATAACTGAGGAGTGCTATAGCTGGCTCATATGGTGGTTATATTCCTAGTCTTTTGAAGAACCTCCATACTGATCTCCATACTGGTTACACTAATTTACAATCCCACCACTGTATGTGAGAGTTCCTATTTTCCTACATCCTCATCAGCATTTATTATTGTATGTATTCTTGACAAGTGCCATTCTAATCTAAGTGTAGTTTTGATTTGCGTTTCCCTAATTGCTAGTGTTGTTGAACATTGTTTCATATATTTGTTAGCTATTTGTATTTCTTCTTTTGAGAAGTGTCTATTCAGTTCAATTGCCTATTTTTTGGCTGAATTTTTTGTTTTTTCAGTGTTAAGATTTTTTAAGTTTTTTTTATATATTCTAGATATTAGTCCTCTATCAGAGGAGAAGCTGGCAAATATTTTCTCCCATTTTGCACCCTGCACAAGAGTCAATTCAAGATGGATCAAAGACCTAGAAATTAGACCAAAAAGTTTGCAATTACTAGAAGAGAGCATAGGACCAACTCTAACATATATCAGCACTGGTAGAGACTTCCTAAATAAGAGTCCCAAAACTCAGGAAATAAAACCCAGAATCAATGAATGGGATGGCATACAATTAAAAAGCTTTGGTTCAGCAAAGGAAACTATCAAGAGTCTGAAGAGAGAGCCTGCAGAATGGGAAAAACCTTGATTCTTTCCTTGCATTTCCACCTCTATGGATCAGTTGGTCCCATGACTCTACCACAGATCTCAGATCTGTCCCCTTTCTCCATTTCCACCACCAGTGCTCTGGTCCAGTCCCTACCTTTTTCTTCCCACAATAGCTTCCTGGGTGGCTCCTGTGGCCACACTGACATTCTTATGTGCCTTTCTCCACCCAGTAGCCAGAGTGAGCATTTAAAAATATAATCCAAATTATATTCTACTCTAACTAAATCCACTGAGAGCTTCCTGTTGTACTCAGAAGAGAATCCAAATTCTTCCTGCTGGCTCCAGATCTCTGTGTGATCTGAAATTTTCTCACCTCCCCTGCCTCAGTCCAGACAAATCCCCTGCCCACCATGCTCCTGGGATACTGGCCTTTCTTCTTCCTGATTTCTTAGTATTTAGTATTTCCCTACCTTAGCTGGCTTTCCCTGCACTGGGTGGAATCACGTGCTAGTGTGATTTCTTCCCATCATCTCACGTCAACCACATCTCAGCTTAAAATGTCACCCCAGTGTTCTCTGTAACTTCATCCCACTGTACATGTCTATCTAGCACTCAACCCCCTGCATATTTATGTATATCTATTTATCCGTCTATTTATCTATCATCTATCTCTCCTCTTACATATACAAGGATTCTAAAATCTACATTTTCACCTTAATAAAATCTTAATCACATCCTTCTATTGTACAAATACAATAAAAGTTCCATTTTCACATGGATTTTGTGGGTCTTGCTTACTGCTGTATCCTCAGTGCATAAATGATATCTACACACAGACGGCACACACTGCATTCCAGGGTTGGGGCAGTCAGACACAGGTAATTCTAATATAAGCTGGTAATGCCATGTGGAGAGAGGGCAGAATTCTATGAGATTATGAAAAAGGGGCAGCCAGCCTGGTCTGCGAGAAGCCTTGTTTGAAGAAGTGGTACTTGAGTTGTAGAAGAATGAGTAGATGTGTAGGAAAAGCAAAGAGGCTGATTGGGACCGTGACTTAAGGCCGACTTATTTTTAAATTTCAATTTTAAATTCAAATTTCAATTATATATTTAAAATTTACATTTTCAATTTCAATTTAAGGTTGATCTATTTTTTAAAATGACACTGCATGATGCCTTCAGGAAACTACACACCTTTAAAATAGTCTAGAAAAAAGCCTGGAATGCCTAGGGAGGAAAAACAGAAGCCTGAGAAGTTAGCAGGAGGTGGGAGTTAGAGCAGGGAGGACTGAATGTCATTAAGACAAGACAAGTACTTATTCTACAGGGGTAGAGTCACATTGAAGTCATTTTAGTACAGCAGACTGAAAGTTGGCTTTCAAAGTAAAGGGCAGCAATGACAAGAGATTACTAAGGTGGTCCAAGCAGGAGGTGATGCACTTCTGAACCAGGAGGGGGTTGTAGGCCTGGGTGGAGTGAGGGAAGAGAAAGTTATCTAAGATATCAACACCACCAGGAAGTGGAGAAGGAGATGAGTGAGGGCAAGTACTACAACTCCAGACTTCAGACTCGAGAGACCTGGATGGAAGGAGGTAATATTGCTTGAATTCAGGAAGAAACACTAGTTTGAAAAAAGGATGAAAGTTATGAATGCAATATTATTTGGTTAAGTTTGAGAAGTCAATGAATTAAGAAAGACTTTCCAGTAAAAAAAAATGGCCACAAGAACTGGAGAGGCATGAAATTGATTAAGATGGACACAGATTTGAGAATCCTCGCATGGTGGTAATTAAAACCAGCACAGGTGCTATTAAGTCAAAAGAAGATATAGAGAGAAGAGATCTAGACAAGCAAGAGTGAAATCCCAGAGAACAGCAACATTCAAATGTGGGATGAAGGAGATCAAAGAGGAATTTTTATAGAAGTGGGAGAATCATGTGGCTAGTAGCTCAGAATATGGGACAGATTTTTAAGAGGGAGGGAATCATAAGCAGTGTCAGAGGCTAAAGAGAAATCTGGTAAGATACAATCCACAAACCATCTGCACTGTCTGAACGGGGCTGTTTTGGGCCCTCACCATGGCAGTTTGTGGAGTGGTCCAGAGAAGACAGGTTGTGGTGTGTCCAGGGGTGAAAAGAAGGGGACACCACTGGCCTGAGAGAAGGAGGGGGACACACTCTAAACAAGAATGGGGGGGGCATGGGGCTATTCTTCCTTGAGGTGGAGGAGGCTGGGAGAATGTGTTCTGCATAGCATCAGCCTTATCAGTGAAGGGGGGCCATCTGTCCAGAGTGAAGGAAAGAAGGCTGGAGAAGAGACAGCATGGCTTATGGTGAAGAATACAGCCTCTGACATTATACCTCTAGTTGTCACTACAACTCTTTACTTGTGTTGTTGGAGGGGAAGCTTACCCTCTCTGAGTGTTGGTGTTTTCATGTGTAAAATGGGGATTTCAGTACATACTTCATGGGGTGTGGAATAAAGATCACTTCCATAAATCTGAGGACAGTGTTCATCCTGGGAAAGGTCTCCACATATGTTAGCTGCTATTGTTGTTGATGTTGCTATTGATCTTAAAGACCATGTAGGATATCTGAGAGTGTGATTAAGAAGTATTTGATAGGAAATTGATAAAAGACAACAAGATAGGCAAATGATTCTGGTGACCCAACTGGGATGAATGAGGGAGTGGCGTGGGACAGGACGATATTTTCCCCAAAGGTGTTTGCTTGATTTCTATATGTTTATGGCTGTTTAACATTTTCAGGTACTCTGTTAGGGAATGAGTTTATATCTACTTTTTCCACTGATATATTCTCAGCACCTAGATTACTTTATCTACCCAATTTTTATTGGCTTTACAAAAGAGAAACAGTGATGGGTTGATTTTAAGAGAGTGATGGGTTTGTCATTTTCAAAAGTAGAAGAAGATGGTGGTAATCTTGAAGATGGTGGTTTGATTGAATTTGGAGTTGATGCCCTCTCTATCCCTGCCATTTACACAAATATATATGCCTTTATGTGACAAAAAAGTCTCAGCAATAACTTATCTTATATCATTCAGGTCATAATTACTATAACTAAAAAGAGACAGAATATGGAGACTGTATGTCTTTTTTTGTCACTGTGACCAAAATACTCAACAAGCACAACTTAGAGGAAGAAATATTTATTTGGGCTCATGGTTTTAGAAGTTCAGTCTATGGCCAGCTGGCTCCAAGGCAAGAGAGAGAGAAACCAGGGACAGATATAGTCCGCAAGGCCATACCCCCAGTGACCCACCTCCTCCTGCCATGCCCCACCTTGAACCTTGCTACACTGGGGACCAGGACACATGAGCATTTTTAGGACACTCCAGATCCAAGATAACATATAGTGACATGTGTGTGTGTGTGTGCACGTGCATGTGTGTGTATCAGTGCTTGTACCCTTAAGTGGCACAAAGAGCCACTGGAAATGCTCTTGTTAATTTATTTCACCCTCAAGGGTCCTCATTTAAAAACTGATGTTAAAAAGAGTTCTGTCATTGGATGAGATGACCAAATGAAATAATGTTTTTAAATTACCTAGTGTACTTCTTGACACAGAATGAAAAATCAGTGTTTCTTTCTTTCCTTTCTTCTACTAGCTAACAGTGTTTGGCTTGGGAAGAGATTCATGTCGAGAGTGTAACACAGAGGGAATCATGTTTGATTGAAATTCAGGGGCCATGAATTCTCATACTATCCATATCCTCCATTATCTATGAAACCTTAGGCAATTCACTTAATATCATCTATGAAATGGAGAGTGATAATTTTCCTACTTCTCCAATGAAATTATTATAAGGACAAAATGACATCAGGCATGAAGTGCCGTACAAATGCAAAGCGCCCTTATTTGGTTCAAACACAGATATTCTTATCCTGGATGGAGAGTCAACCAAGGACTTGAATATTTTTAAGCATTGTCAGGTCCCAAAGCTAATGGCACAAGACACTCAGTAGCCACCTTAAAACACAATGTGCCACCTTTTACCTAGAGAACATCAGAATGTTCAAATTTCCTCCTTACTAGCTATCTATTACTGGGTAACAAATTACCCCCAAAGTAAGTAGCTTAAAGCAACAAACATTTATTATTTCACAGTTTCTGTGAATGCAGAATGATATCAAGATGTGGTCTGGGAATGCAATCACTGAAGGCTGGCCCGGGGCTCAGGATTTCCATCCAAGATGGCACATTCAGATGGCTGGGGGCAGGAAGCTCCTATTCTTCACCCCACTCTTTCCTCCTGGGATGGTAGTCGATCTCTCCTAGAGTGAGAAATCCAAGAAGAAGAACAAGGGTCAGACACAGTTTGTTTTGTAACAAAATCTTCAAAGTCACACGCCACTTTCCTTGTCAGAAGCGAGTTATGTCCTCCCCAGCAAAGGAGGTAAGGGGGAGATAAGGCTCCTCCTCTTGAAGGGAGGTGTGTGAAAGAATTCGAGAGCTAACTAATGAAAAAGAAAGTCATAGAGCTAGCAAAGAGAAAAGCTGGGCTCTGAATCCGAGTTTTTCAACTTTATTACATCACAGTTTTTGTTTCTGAAAATGGGAAGTTGCAAACGTGGGCACATTCTGGGTTAAATGGCACTTCTTAAAATCTGGCATCTACCTAGTTAAAAGACTTGTATAGGAGCCAGACATGGTGGCACATACCTATAACCCCAGTACTTCGGAGGCTGAGACAGGAGGATTGTAGGTTTGAAGCCAGCCTTAACAACTTAGTGAGTATCTCAGCAACTTAGTGAGACCCTGTTTACAAATTAAAAAACAAAAAGGCTGGGCATGTAGCTCACAGATAGGATGCTCCTGGTTTCAATTCCCAGCACCACAAAAAAAGATTAAAAAAAAGACTTATATAGGTTAATCTATGAGCCTTCCTTATTCCATAAAAAGTACCTTGTTGTTTTTTTCCCTTCCCTCCCTTCCTTCCTTCCTTACTTCCTTCCTTCCTTCCTTCCTTCCATCCGTCCGTCCTTCCTCTACTGGGGGTTGAACCCAGAGGCCTTCTACCTCTAAGCTACACCCCAGCCCTATTATTTATTTAATTAATTTTATTTTTGAAACAAGGTCTCAGTAGGTTGCTGAGGTGGGCCATGAGCCAGCGATCCTCCTGTCTCAGCTTCCCAAGCACTGGGATTACTGGCTTGTGCCGCAGCACCTGGCTCATGCCTTGTTTCTGACAGCACAGCTATCCTATAGTAACACTTAAAGTGGGAGTGCTGCCTTTGAGTCTCTGCAGATGCAGATATGTCCCGCTTAGAGGTGCAGTTGTGTGCCTTTAAAACCACCAGATTTCTGTTTTCAAAACCCAGGCCAATCACCTGGGGCCCCCGGACATCAGAGGAGCCTGTGTCTGTCTGTGCTGGCTTCCCGCCATGGGCCAGTTCCACTGCTTGCTCAAGCTCCTTCAATAGAGTTTTATTTATGCTTATTTGTATGTTTTAATATTCTGTCTCATAAAGTATAGTGTCTCTGGCAAGACCGAACACAATGTCATGTATAAGTAGGAATTCAATAAATATTAAATTTCCTGAAGGATCTCTAATGCAAATAGTTTAAATGCTTTCCAGAAAACGGGGCTTAGTACAAGGAACAGGGAGAGGAGCTGAGGGTTTGGATAGTAGGAGGGGGAGGGGACAACAGGTGGGATAGGGCAGAGTAGTGAATTCAGACCACAAATTCACAACTGCATGGGTTTAGGAAGGGCTTGGCTGTACCTCAGGTGGACTAAAATCTCCAAAGAGTGGAGCAGCAGCTTAATTGATGGCAAGATGAGCAAAAGAGTGGGGAGAACATTGGAGCAATTTCTCAGACCCTGCAAAAGAAGAGCTCTACTCAGAACTGGAGCTGGGACTGCTACTCAAAGAGCAGCGGGCTCAGGAGAGTGAAGGAGGGTTATTATGAGAAACCTTTCCAAGGAGATTTTAATTTGGAGAAATACCATCTTGTCAATTCATCACAGACATTTAAAATGCATTTCATGCCATTTGAGCCCCAACTGTAGATTTGGCCAGCATTTACTGAGTTAACAGTTGTGTGTTAGACACCATTCTTACGGCGACATGTTGATGATCCCACTTAATCTTCCCAGACGCTGTAGGAGAAGTCTTACTATTATTCTCCTTTTGTAGGAAATTAGTGCTCTGGGAGGTTATGTTCACTGTTCAAAGTCACACAGCTAGCAAAGAGAAAAGCTGGGCTCTGAATCTGAGTTTCTACATTTTATTACACCACAGCTTTTATTTCTGAAAATGGAAAGTTGCAAATGTGGTCACACTCTGGGTTAAATGGCATTTCTTAAAATCTGGCATCTGGGTGATCTTCAAACCTTCCTCAGTCCATGAAAAGTACCTTGCTCTGGACAACACAGCTTTACTACACTAGCACCATGCGAGGGATGGGGTTCTTTGAGTCTCTTCTGCAGCTTCCTGTCTGTCCCCCTTAGAGGTGCAGTCCTGTGTCTCTCACAATAAACTGCTACCATTCTCCAGCATGGATGCATTTCCCCGCATAAAAACTAATAACCACGTAACCACTACAACAAACAGCAAAATTATAAAACTTCAAATACTTGATTAATAGTCATAACTTTGGTGCAACTATCAGTTGGCCAGTTTGGTATCTTTCCTGCAATCCTTCCTTACCAGTTAGAAGTTACTCATAATTCTTTTCAGGAAAGAAAACATTTTCTCTTTCTCCCTTGAGTTTCTATGTGTCCTTTGATTTCAGTCTCTGCCCTCAGGCTTTGGTGCCATTTGTTCATGTTTTCATTCATTCATTCATACATTCATTTATTCACTAAACATTCACTCTATATATGTCCTTTATTATCAGTCTCTGCCCTGAAACTTTTGTGCCATCTGTTTGTGTTATCTCATTCATTCATTCATTCATTCATTCATTCTTTCTTTCTTTCTTTCAGTGAACACCTGCTCTTTCCACATATATTCACTGAGTGTTTACCATGTGCTCAGTTCTGTGGGTGCTGATGTTGTACAATGAACCAACGCGGCGTTCCAGGCGGTGTGAGGGCATTTCATGTAGGATGCAGTGAAGACATGAAAATTTACATCTCTAATATTGACCAGACTGTTATGTAATTATTTTGCCCATATATAATATGCTGTCATTCTAAACGACATTGCTTTGCTTAGGGATCATAAGGTACTTCATAGAGGAATGATGTGTCAACTTAAAAGGAGGCTTTTATAGATGCTCATCATGTTAATCTGTGACTGGGTATTCTGAAAAGTAGGTTTCAAGGGAGGATTAAGCCTGCAAGAATTTTATTAGGGGAAATGTTTATGAAAGAAAATGCAAAATTTTATTAGGGGAAATGTTTATGAAAGAAACTGGGATTATTGTCAGAACATAAATCTAGACCCAAAAGAGGGAAAGAATGCTGTATGGGACCATCCTAGACTACTGTGTAATTTATTATAATTATTATTATTATTATTATTATTATCATTATTATTACTATTTTTGAAACTGGGGGTTGAACCCAGGGGCATTCAACCTCCAAATTACACACCCACCCCTCAGCCCTTTTTATTTTGAAACAGAGTCTCACTAAGTTGCTGAGGGTCTCACTGAGTTGCTGAGGCTGGCCTCAAACCTGTGATCCTCTTGTCTCAGCCTACAAAGTACTGGGATTACAGGTATGCACCACTGTACCCTGTTCCTAGCCTACTCTATAATCTTAGAAAGCAGGGTCATTGGACAATGGAGCAGAGTTATCACGTGTCTTCCAGGAAAGGGCTTGCCTTCGCATCTCTGTTGCCCTTGGCAGGTCTGGAAGCAGCCCTGGAGGAAAATTTGGAGCTCAGCAGATGGGACCTTACTCAGCTGTGCTTCCTGGAGGTGCAGGTCTGTGAAGCACCTTCTTAGGGGACCACTGTCTCAGAAGCCAGCACTCCAGGCTGAGAGGGCAAGTCAACAGAGGACATGTGTAAGCAAGTTTGGTGCATTGTAGGAGAACTGCAAGCTCCCTGTGGCTGCAGTATAAAGAGCATTTTGGTTGGGAGAATAGATGGCAAAAAGGGAGAGTACTGGGACATGAACCACAGATGCAACCAATGACACTCTAACATGCAAATCTGAGGAATTCAAGAGGTAGGAGGAAACTGAAGAGTTCTAAGCAGAGAAAAGACAATCAGGATTTTCCCTCCAAATCAACTAGGGGATCGATGAGCTAAGAGACCGGGAGAGGAACTAAAGTAGCATGCGTTCTGAACAGTAGTGTTAATGGTGGAAATTCAGAAGCTCAGAAAGAGGATCACATGACCACTGATGGTGTGGGAGGAGTCTCTGATTCCCAGGTCTCTGGCTTGGGGCGCGAGACAGGAGCCCTTCCTAAACTAAGCATTCCATGAACCCACACAGATTTGGATATCAATAAATTTGGAGTAGCATGGAATTTTAGTCTTTCAGACACAGTTTTACCTAGCACTCAACAGCCAACTCATGTCTTGAGATGCAAACCTGGGAACTGTGATCCTGTCTTCCTCAGGAGTCACTTTTAAGGATCCCAGCAGAGTCAGCAAAAAGCCTGGACTCTCATAAAGGCGGGCAAGGTGAGTGTGCTTCTCCTGCGCTTCTGCATCTCTTGACCTTTGCTACTCAGCAGAAGCCAGAACAAAGAAAACCAGCTGTATGTTAACATTATGACCACAAGATCATGAGGTTCCGGAACAGCTGTCATCGAAGGGACGAGGTGCCCTATTCTCCCCAGCCCTGTCTTTATCTCTGTGTCTTTTGGGAGAATCCTTTCTTGCACTTTCTAAACATAGGTGAGAAGTAAACTGCACACATCTGTCAAAATCCCCCTTATCTCTGGACCCATGATGGATGGCAAAACATTATCTGCTGTCCTTGACCCAGACACGCAGAGGATGGGTTCTCAAGGAAAATAGTACGCTTTGGTTCTTCACTTGTGAACTTTGTTTCTTTTTCTTTCTTTTCCTTTTTTTTTTCTTTTCTTTGTGGTACTGTGATTAAACCAGGGACCCTTTCCTTGGGGCTACACCCCCAGTCCTATTTTTTAGTTTTATTTTTTAAAGCAGGGTCTCACTAGGTTGCTAAGGACCTGGCTAAGTTGCTGAGGCTGGTCTCGAATCTGCAATCCTCCTGTCTCTGCCTCCCAAGTAATCTCAAGTACTGGGATTACAGGCCTGTGCCACCACGCTCAGCTTGAACTTCATTTCTGTTGTTTACATTTCCTGATATTAATTTGGGCAATATAAAAATTCCTGACCAAACTTTTGTGTGTAAATCACACAGTCTTTGGAGAGATGAGAAGAGAAGGTGACATCATTAAAATTCTCTGGGGAATGTGAAGAGGGCTTTTTTTTTTTTTGTGATACTGGGGATTGAACCCAGAGGCATTCTACCTCTGAGCTACACCCCCAGCCCTATTTTTTATTCTTTATTTTGAAACAGGGTCTCACTAAGTTGTGGAGGGCCTCACTAAGTAGCTGAGGCTGGCTGCGAACCCAGATCCTCCGGTCTCCGTCTCCCAAGTACTGGGATTACAAGCATGTGCCACCACACTTGGCTGTGAAGAGGGCTTTTTAAAAGCCCGCATTTTAAAAATCACCTTCCAGTGCAAAGAGATGGGCTGCATGCTGTACACCACTCCTCCTCTCCTCTTCCTCCTTTATTTTTTCTTTTTTTCATACTGGGGATTGAACCCAGGAGCATTCTCCCTCCAAGCTGCACTTTGACCCTGGATAAAGGTTCTCACTAAGTTGCTGAGGCTGGCCTCAAACCTGTGATCCTCCTGTCTCAGCCTCTCAAGTACTGGGATAACAGGTGATCTCCACTGTGCCAGGCCTCCTCTTCTTTTAATTCACTAAATCCCTCACATCAGGCCATTCCTTGGTTCCAAATGAAATAATAGATTTCCATCTTGTTCAGCTTTAAAGTCTAAGCCTGTACAATAGCCAATAGGGCTCTTCACACACCAAAACATCCCTCCTGCTGCTATTTCATTGCCCTCCCCCCCAGCTTCTCACCCTCTTCCCCTCCCTCTGGCCACATTGCCCTTCTTGCTGCCTCATTAGGGAGCTCTGTGTCAGTGCTTCTACACTTGCTCATCCTGCTGCCTCCTCCTCCCCTGAAAACTGCCTGCCAGATGGCAGTCTCTCTGCCAGGCCAATCTGGACCACTCTATTTAAAACTCCACCTTCACCGGGCCTGGTGGTGCATGCCTGTAACCCCAGTACTTTGGTGGCTGAGACTGGAGGATTACAGGTTCGACGTAAGCCTCAGCAAATTAGTGAGACACTCAGCAACTTAGCAAGACCCTATTTCAAAATATAAATAAATAAATAAATAAATAAATAAATAAATAAATAAGGTATGGGAATGTAGCTTGGAGGTAGAATGCAGCTGGTTTTAATCCCCAGTACCAACAACACAAAAGTAACAGTGGGGGTTTCAAACCCCCAGTGGCTCCCAAGATCACTGAAAACCTTCCTGGTACCCAGGCTGAGCCACACACACAGAGGCTGTTGGAAAACTGGTGACACACAGGAGCCAGCCACGGGCTCCGTGGAGATTGCACACACAGATGTCTAATTGGAGCTTGCCGTTTATTAACATACTTGCTTCGCCACTCAGAAAAGGGAGTTAATCAAAATATTGCAAATGACGTACCTTGAGAAATGTCACTCTTTGCCACGATTGCCTCTCCATATTTTTTTCCTGTTAGTTTGCTATGCATGTGTTAATTCCTGTTAGAAACTTAACACCAGCCGCTGGTGGTGGGATATCTGTGAATCTGTGTGCAGAGGATCTGATGCATTGAGCCACATTTCCCTGCAGCTTTCTGTGCTGCATATAACCTACATTTCTGTAGCAATCGGTTAGGAGCAGGGGAATTTGCTGGCATGTGCAGCTCACAGAGCCTTGGAGAGACCTTCTCCCTTCCCTTTCTGTGCCATTCACCAGGGAGTAAAGGTCACCTGTGGGGAGCAGATAATTATGCTGTCTCAGGAATCCGTGCTTCCCTCTGAGGACTGCTGGAATGTAATTCATTTCTTTAGTCTTTCTTCTTGTGTATTAACAAAGTCAACAGAAAAGGATTTTCTTCCCCACCAGGACTCGCCAGCCCTCGATGAGAGCTTCAGCATGAATTTTAATCAGAGTGTCTGTTTCTCAGCCCTGACTTTCCCATAATCAATTTCCTTTCGTCTATTAACTGAAAGCAACTACTAAGATTTTGAGAACTGATGGATCCTAACACCCAGATTTTGAGAACCGATGGATCCTAACACCCAGATGTGTTTCTCCATAGAGCCTAAATTTATGTTGGAGGTACATTCAAATATGATTTTTTTCCTTATTAAAGTGATTCATTTGTGGTTTCTTTAAGTAGGTCAGTTAGTGCTGTAAATTACAAAGAACGGAGTAAAGTTTTCTTTATATTTTGTGTGTGTATGGGGCACTGGGGATTGAACCCAGGGGCATTATACTGCTGAGCTTCACTCCCAACCCTATTTTATTTTTTATTTTTGAAATGGGTCTAATTAACTTGCTGAGGCCTCACTAAGTTGCTGAGGCTAGCCTCGAACATGTGATTCTCCTGTCTTAGCCTCCCAAGTACTGGAATTACAGTCTTTTAATTTTTTGCTTTCCTTCCTAGGGACAAACCTACATTGGAGGTGACATACATGTAGATTTTCCTTAAATTGCTTTTCTTTTTCCCACACCTTGGATTTTGGTTTTGGTGTGATTTCCTGCAGCTACTCTATGCCACTTACCTTTGTGAGGTGTGCCAAGGAGGTCATGATGCAGGGCCCGTGCTGCCATGAATCCTTGCATTACTCTGAGATTGGAACCGCATGTGGAGAGTGCATCTGAAGAGGGACAGACCTCTGTTTTTGCTAGGCTTTAGCGAGGAGGTGTCAGAGTTTCAGAGGACTTAGAGTTCTCGGCAAACCTTGGACACGTCTCTGGTGTGGCACTCCACGGTCACCCTGCTCCTCCTGTCCACTGACTGTTTTAATTGCTGGGGCTGCCGTGATGCAGAACTCCACACAGAGTGGCATTAGTGACCGAAAGTTAATGTCTCGGAGTTCGGGAGGCTAGAAAGCGAAGGTGCTCAAGATCTCAACAGTCGCCACGTGTCTCTGAAAGACCTGCTCCAGGCCTGCCTCCCAGAGGGACGCTCCTTGGCTTATATCAGCAGGACTCCAGTCTTTATGTGGCATTCTCCCTGTATGCATATATCTGGGTCCAAGTTTCCCCATTTTATAAGGACACCCACCAGTCACAATGGCTTAGAGGCCAACCGTCCAGCATGACCTGATCTTAACTGATTATATACACTGTGACCCTATCTCCAAATGAGATCACATTCTGAGATACTGGGGGTTCGGACTTCAACATATGAATGTGGGAGGTACACTTTTCAACCTGTAACACTATCTGTTATCTACTGTTGCTTAAGAAATGACCCCTGAACTTGATGGCTTGCAACCCTAACATCCATCTATCATCCATCTATCATCCATCTATCAATCTATCTATCATCTATCATCTATCTATCTATCTATCTATCATCTATCTATCTATCTATCTATCTATCTATCTATCTATCTATCATCTATCTATCTATCTATCTATCATCTATCTATCATCTATCTATCATCTATGTATCTATCTATCTATCTATCATCTATCATCTATCTATCTATCTATCATCTATTTGTCTTTTGAAATGGGATGGAAGCTAGAGACATTAAGCCTCTGAGTTACACCCCAGCCCATTTTTATATTTTATTTTGAAACAGGGTCTTGCTAAATTGCTAAGGGTCTCGCTAAGTTGCTGAGGATGTCCTCAAACCTGTGATCCTCCTTTCTCGACCTCCCAAGTTCTGGGATTACAGACTTGCACCACTGCATCAGGCACAAGAACATTTATGATCTCACAGTTCCCATGAGTTAACATGGTGACCCGGTTCTGAGTTCCTCCTGAGCCTTCAGCCAAGGCTGTAGTCATCGTAAGGCCCAACTAGGGTTGAGTTTACTTCCAACCTCACTTAGGTGGTTGCAGGGCAGAATCTGGCTACTTGTAGGTTGTTGGAAGGAGGGTCTCAGTGCCAGTGAACTTCTGGACAGAGACATCTCTGAGCGTGGGAAGCTTACAACATATTGAAGCACACAACAATCAGAAAAAAATAAGCGAGAGGGAAGAGAAGGTGTGCAGACCACGTGGATGTCACAGTCTCTCATCACCTGACCTTGGAAGCAGTAATGCTGCTCATATTCTAAGTGTAGAAGTGTGTCCTAAGATTCAGCCCACTTCAGAGGGATTACACCAGGACATGGATTCCAGGACGCAGGGAAGTCATTTCACGAGCTTCCCACCTTGGCTGCCCTCTGAGTCATCCTTCCTTATTTGAGATAGCTGAAGTGTGCTTGCACCAGGTGGTCCCTTGGCCTGCTCCCTGCCAGGAGAAGTTCAGGGCTCACTGACCTTTTGTTATGTTATATGTTTCTGCTCTTTTCAGTCCATAATGGCAGTGTTTCTGTTGATGTCATTTTCTCAAAGACTGCAGTATTTCTGTGAATCTTATTTGGGTTTACTGTAGTAGAGAAAAGTCACATCCAGGGATCTCTTCTAGAAAAGTCTTTCTGTGCCTTTGGGTTCTGATGAGAAGGCTGAGGGACTTTGCCCTGCTTTTTCCTAAAGACCCTATTATTCCAGTGAGACAGTCTGTAAGGCACACCCTTGATCTCTTTACAGGGCCTGTGTGGGATGGAATGTCACTCTCGTCCTTTGAAATCTTCAACGTCTTAGCCAAAGGATATGCAGTCTTGCCCTTGGCTTTATATCTAGACATATATCTAGAGTTGCCGGGCACATCTAGACATCTATATGCCACATTTTTGTGACATATAGAAGTCTCTAATCATCGGGTCACTTGCTTTAAAACCCCTGGTGGAAGCCTGAAACTGTTAATAGTACCAAACCCTATACATACATACCTGTGATAAAGTTTAACCTACAAGTTAGGCATAGTAAAGACTAACAATAATAACTAATAATAAGATAGAACAATTAAAACAGTATACTATAATAGAAGTTATGTGAATGTGGTCTCTTGCTTCTTTCTCAAATATCTTATTCTTCTGTACTCTTTGTCATGTGGTGGTGCGAGACAGTACAGTGCCTGTGTGATGAGAGGGAGTGAGATGAACGACACAGGCCTTTTGACATAGGCTACTAGGTAAGGGCCATGTGAACAAGGCGGTGGGGTACAGCAGCAGCTGATCTGATAATGAGGTAACCAAGTGACTAACAGGAGGGTAGTATAGAGAGCATGGAAACCCTGGACAAAAGGATGAGTCATTTCCCAGGAAGGATGGAACCAAATGCACAAGATTTTATCATGCTTCTCAGAATGGTTCACAATTTAAAACTTATGATTTTTTTTTGTACTGGGAATTGAACTCAGGGGCATTCTACCTCTGAGCTACAACCCAGACCTTTTTATTTTTTACTTTGAAAGAGGGTTTCTCTAAGGTGATGAGGGCTTCACTAAATTACCGAGGCTGGTCTTGAACCCACGATCCTCCTGTCTCAGCCTCCCAAGTACTGGGATTGCAGGCATTCGCCACTACACCTGGCTGAAAGTTCTGTATTATTTATTTCCACTTAATATTTTCAGGCCATGGTTGACCACAGGTAATTGAAACTGTAGCCAGGCGTGGTGGCGCACGCTTGTAATCCCAGTACTTTGGGAGGCGGAGACCGGAGGATCCGGGTTCGCGGCCAGCCTCAGCGCGCATGCGCGCGCGCACGATCGATCGATCGATCTCTATCTCTCTCTCTCTCTCTCTCTCTCTCTCTCTCTCTCTACCTAGTGAGGTTCTACGCAACTTCGTGAGACCCGGTTTCAAAAATAAAGCATAAAAAAAAATAGGGCCGGGGGCGTAGCGCGGAGGTAGAACGCCCCTGCCTTCAATCCCTGGTACCGCAAAAAAAAAAAAAAAAAGAAAGAAGGGACGATGTACTTACAAGATAGTTCTTGCTCTTAGCATTTTTTTTTTTTTTTTTTTTTTTGCTGTCTGGGGAAGATGAGGAGATTTTAAATTATCGAGCCTTCTGTTTAATAGTTGTTTGTGTAATGTGTCACCCTTACAGTTTACTGTCAGCAGCATGAGGAGGTCAGATGGCACCAGCACCTTCCAGCCTTCACTTGAGGATATCCTCGGTGAGGTCATCGAGTTCAGGAGTGCTGGTCAGGGCAGAGTTGCCAGGCACATGTGTTTGGCAGCCCCTCCTGCACCTGTGTGGGCGTCCTCCTGCCGCACCCCCTTGCCTGCCCTTCCCCCTCCACCACTGGCTTCATCCACCTTTGCAGTTTCCAATGCATGGACCCAAGTTTCCACACCTCCAATCTGACAAATGTCTTGATTCTAAAAGCCCAAATAAGTTAGACTTGACTCCTTGGACACCTGGAGGTTCATGGCGGTGCAGATTCATCACACAAGCAAGCCACTGGGAATGCTTTTGCAGGCTAACATGTTGTTGTGCCCATCACCTTACTTCATTAAAATATATAAAGTAGTATTTAAGGACTGGTAAATCGGATGCGGTGGAGAGCACACCTGTAACCCCAGAACTTGGGAAGCTGAGACAGGAGGATCGCAGGTTCAAAACCAGTCTCAACAACTTAGCAAGCCCCTGTCTTAAAATAAAAAATAAAAATGGCTGGAGATGTAGCTCAGAGGTAGGATGCCTCTGAGTTCAATCCCCCAGAACAAAAATAAAATAAAAAAGAATGATTTCCACCTGGAGAGCCTTAGCTACCACTAATTTTACCATTAACAAAAGGCTTTAATTAACTCATTTGTATTTCACAAATGTCCTATGCAGAAGTTGTCTTGAACTGGGGAGTAAAATGATTTGCTATCAGTTGTAGGACTCAGATGGTATTAAGTGCCACTCGACAGCAGTGTGTCTTGCTCTGCATCCTAGGTGTCCCCATAGGACAATTGCAAGGACGTAGAATGTGGAGCGGGAGGTCATGATGGATTTTTACTAAGATTTTTTACTCCCTGGGGCTGAGTAGCTTTGGTATCATCCAGTGTGCCCATTGCAGACACTTCAGACGTCGCCGTCCTCCAGAGTGTGTATTTGGTTTTGATCTAGCCCTGGATGCCCTCGAGGATGCTGCTCCCGCCCTTGGCTGCTCGGAGATGCCCCATGATCACACCGGCTCTCCCGAGCCTCTTCCTTGTCCTATCATAGCATTTATAAGATAGAGTTTGGTTCTGCTTGCTAAGTGCACTGACAGCTTTCAGTAGTGGATACCGACACCTGCTGAAGGTTCAGTGGTGTTTGTAGTTGGTGCCGGGTAGCACATAAACTCTGAGCCTGAAGGAAGAAAGAAAAGAAAGAAGGTTGTCATAGAATTCTCTCTTCCTGTGGATTCGTCGTTTTGGCATTTGTGATCATTTCGCTGGGACTCACAGAAAGCTGCTGACCTTGGGATGGAATGAGACACACGTCGCGTCTATCTCTGCCATAGGGCCCTGGGGAAACCACAGGACTTCAGCATGTTGGGGTGAGAGGGACCTGGACAATGCTTAGTCCACGTATGTATGCATGTATGTATTCATCTATCTTTTCATTTTTTGGCACTTGGGATTGAACCCAGGGGCATTCTACCTCTGAGCTACACCCCCAGCCATATTTTATTGCTTATTATGAAACAGGGTCTTGCTAAGTTACTGAGGATCTCACTAAGTTGCCAAGGCTGGCCTTGAACCTGCAATCCTCCCATCTCGGCCTCTCAAGTACTGGGATTATAGGCATGTGCCACCCTGCCCCTCTTGGTTAGTCCTTTTATTCATTGGAGGCTCAGAGGCTGGAGGAAGTGAAGCAACCTTGCAGTGTAGCCGTGTTATGGCAAACCCAGGCATAGATTCTAAGTCAGTCTTCTTTCTGAGTTCACTCATTGCATTGCATAATGTTTGGGGGTTTTAAGGGTAATGTAATTATTGTCAAATAATTTATAAAAATGGCATTATCGTGTTATTGCTATTTTTGCCACCAGCCTACCAGCCCAGGTTCCAGAGTCCATCTCAACCCCTCAGGGGCCCACGTGTGGTGGCCAACACCCACGTCTCCTCCATCCCTTCCTGCTGTCTTCCCCTCCATCCCAGCCTTGTTTCTCTTTTCTGAAAGAAGTGCTGCATCCCATCCCCCTGTAGTTCCCATTATCCTCAGCAATGTACCTCGTGCAGTGTTTCTTTTCAGCCTTTACCACTTTCCTACCCTGACCGCTCCCCACACCTGGACATGCTTCTGCCCGCAGACCTCACTTCCGCTCTTTACCTCCCCACTTGCAGCCAACTCTGCCTCAGCGCTGGCCTTGGGAGCAGCTTCCCACTTCACAGTGGCTGAGCTAAGCACGCTAGAAATCAGTTGGCATTGCTGGGTACCAGATTGTTAAATGACATGTGCCCCAGGGGTCTGCTTGTGAGCAGAAGGGGGAAGACAGTATATCAAGAGTTCTGACATTTTCTCTTCATCTGTCCTCTAGGCTTAGAGGCACCAGAATGTTTGAGAGGGAGGTACAGATTATTTGAACATAATAATGGCTCATCTCTCTATAAAAATCACACATTTTGCTTCTTCATCTTATTTTCTATTGTGGGAAAATTAATGGATTTGACATGCTATAGAATTACAAAAGAAAGAACTATGATTTCCATTTACAAACATCTGATTTCAGATACTTTTAATTGGCTGTAGAATAGCACTGTCCAAAAGAATGGTGATGGAAATGTCTTCTATCTGCTCTGCAGAAAGAAGAGCCACTAGTCACGTGTGGCTGTTAATACCTGAAATGTGACTGGTATGAGCGAGGAAATGAATTTTAAATTGGATTTAATTTAAATTACTGTATATTTAATTAGCTGCAGGTGGCTACTGGGTACCATAGTGGACAGTGAAACCCAGACTCCTGGAAGGGGGGTTGGCATTTTGTACTCATCCAGTATTGTTTTTTTGTTGTTGTTGTTTTTGTTTTGTGGTACCGGGGATTGAACCCAGGGGCGTTCTACCTCTGAGCTACACCCCCGGCCCTATTTTTTATACCTTATTTTGAAACCGGGTCTCACAAGGTTGCAGAGGGCCTCACTAAGTAGAGAGAGAGAGAGAGAGAGAGAGAGAGAGAGAGACAGGGAGAGAGAGAGAGAGAGAGAGCTGAGGCTGTCCGCGAACCCGGATCCTCCGGTCTCCGCCTCCCAAAGTACTGGGATTACAAGAGTGCGCCACCACGCCCGGCTAGTATTGGTACCCTTCCCACCCCCGCCATTTTTATGCTATCTTCCTTTGTTTCCCATGATCCTTGGAACACTCTCTGAGAACCACTGAACTGCCCTTCCCCTGCAGAGGAATTTCTGGCCTGGTACCTTGGACCCTCTCAGTGCTGGCCTTACAAGAAAGTAGACTCTACATACTAAAACACAGAAATGGAGTCAATAATGCAACACTGCAACAGACACTGATAGTGCAAGCAGGCCTGACACTGAAGACCCAGGATTGGTGCAGATTTCCCAAGTTAAGGGCACTACCTTCAATAAGACCCCCACTTCAGACATGACCTGCGAGCTCTGGGGACTTAAACACCTGCATTCTGACAAACTACCTACAGACTTGGAGGTTCCCACTATGACCTCAAGCTCAATAATTCACTAGAAGGAATCATGGAATTCAGGAAAAAGCTACACTTTTGATTACAGTTTTATTATGATGGATACAAAGCAGGACCAGCCACATAAGAAGGCGCAGAAGATGAGGTCTGGGAGGGCCGAACGCAGTGAGCCTCTGTGCCCTGTCCTGGTGGAATCTGGACACGCTGCTTGACCAGGAAACACAACAGAGATCGTATCCAGAGTTTTCATTATGATTTCATGACTTACGCATGATTGATTGGCTCTTTGGCTTTGTGATGGAACTCTTTCTCCAGCTCCTCTTTTCTCTCGTAAGGTTGGGCTGGTACCATTTGGCCTCAACCCTCTAATCACCTGGTTGCTCTTTCTAGAATGGCTAACATCCATGTCAAGAAACTAGGGACTCCTGTCAGTCACTTCACAAGCATAATATATCAAGGTTCAATTCAGGTGTGGTGGTACATGCCTGTAATCCAAGTACTTAGGAGGCAGAGACAGGAGGATCACAGGTTTGAGGCCAACCTCAACAACATAGTGATACCCTCAGCAACTTAGCAAGACCCTGTTTCAAAATAAAAAAAAACACAAAGGGCTGGGGGTATAGCTGGGAGGTAGAGGGACCCTGTGTTCAATCCCCAGTACCAAAAAACAAAACAAAACCTATGTCCACCATGAATAGCAAAGACACTTCTATCATTTGAGGAATTTCAATGGCTAAGGACATCCACTCCAAGAGCCTGGGAAAAAGGCCAAACTATTTATTATACAACAGCTACATCAGAAATGTTTCTTTCAAGTGATTAAGAGTAAGGGGAAGGATACAAGCATTTCTAGAATTTTAATATTTCCTGGGTACATTCAAATACATAATCTCATTTTATCCTCCTGACACTCCTATGAGGAAGATATTATTGATGTATGTGTTTTACAGGTGGATAAATGAGGCTAAATAAAATAATATCATTATACATGAGCATCCAACTATTAACAATTGGTGTGGGGCTTAAAATCAAGCTTTCTGTCAATTACAAGCCCTTTGAATATAGAATAGTTGGAGGAGATAAGATTAAGGACAGGGATGCTCTGAATACTTAATGGTTTTTCTTATCTGAAAATGCAGGATGGGACTCGACTTGCCCAGGGTAGGACAGTAGAGGAGAAATGTGAGGATTTGGGAGTCAGATTTCTTCTCAATGTGGCAATTGATTCCTTTTATGGTTTTTCTCATGAGTTTATTCAGGAAATATCATGTGTTCATTCTGTGTCAAACCTTGTAGCAAGCATTAAAAATACAGAAATATTTCTGTAATATTATTACAGAATATTATATGTAATATTACAAGATATTACAGAGCTTTTTCTATTCTATTCTATAGAAGAAGCTTCTTTTTAACTTCCAGGGGGACAGTAAACAAAAGATTGCAATGCGACATGGACAGGCATCCAGGTAGGAAGAAGGGGTGAGGGAAGAGAGGAGCCCCAATAAGTTGGAGGACAGAAGGCAGGAGAATGTAACCACCATATGACCCAGCTATATCACGCCTCAGTTTCTTTCCCAAAGAGTTAAAGTCAAAATACTATAGTGATGCATGCATACCCATGTTTATAGCAGCACAATTCACAATAGCCAGATTATGGAACCAACCTAGGTGCTCATCAACAGATGAATAGATCAAGAAAATGTGGCATATACACACAATGGAGTTGTACTCAGCCATTAAAAAGAACAAAATTATGTCATTTGCAGAAAAATGGATGGAACTGGAGAATATTATGGTAAGTGAGACCAGAAACTAGAGAGAAAATAGGAAAGAAAAGGGATTTCATGATAATAGGGAGTGAGGCAAGTAGAATAGTGGAACTGAATTGGGGGAAGGAGAAAGGGAGGTGTGGAGAGGAGGCATGAGGAAGGAGACAGACTGAAGATTATGTTCATCTATGAAGGTATCACTACCAACCTTCCTAGCATGTATGAGGAGGGAAGAGGGGCATAACCGGATGAGGTCAGGAGGGAACCACGCCAAGCGGTGTGTGTACATATATGAATGTACCACTTGGAATGTCACTAAGATGTGTTCATAAATGTATTAAATGTCACTATGTTGTATGGTGTATATTGCACCAATAAAATTCTTAAAATATAAAAAGAGAGACGAAGAAGATGATGAAAATAATGAAGAAGAACAAGAAAAAAAAAACCATCAGGAATTCACAGGTTTCCAGTGCTCTAGTTGAACGGAAAATGGGTACAGGCTAATGCATCCTAGTGATGCCTCGCAGCCTAGCTCTTTGCACAATCTTTGTTATGTTTGCCTTTGCCTACTATGGTTAGAATCCCCAAAGAAATCATGGAGTCCCCCCAAAAATGGCAGTTGGGACATGAGGGTACAGGCCTCAGCAGTGTTATGAATATACTTATGAATTATGGACTACTTCAAGTTTTTCATCTGCGAAATGATGATGTGGGACTTAGATGATCCCTGGGGCCCTTTATGGCTCTAATATTTCATCATTTTGAGATTTTATGAAAAATGTTTTGCAAAGCAAATGAATAGTGTAAATAAGATTATAAGGAGAATATTTGCCTACATAAAGGACTGAACTGTTTTGAAGCACACCAGGAGCATTAATTTGCATATAAACAATGCAAATTCTATATAAGCAGAGGAGGCTTGTTTTCTTAGGTGTTTTGGTAACTTAATTACAATGGGTCCTGTCGATTTTGCTAGTCTCTGTGTATTAGGAAGGAATGGAGGCATATTCATTTTAAATACCCTATACTTTTGAATATTCATAATTTCTGTTCATAATACCTGAGTTTCCTCTGAATTTGCCTGTATTTTCTTAAATTATTTCTTTATCCATTGGATTATAAGTATATGAGGTTTGTTTTTCCAAGAAGCATTGGATGAGCTCATAGTATGCTTATCAGAAGTCAGGGGTGTCAGCCACACTCCACCTTCAGACGCCTCGAGTCTGCATGTGGCGGGGACGAGAGCCATGCCTCAACTTGAAACCCCTCAGGTCTTACGTTCTCTCCGCATCTATCTCTCCCTATGCATTTGAGTGCTGCTTCCTCCCCACTCCCTGTATCAATCATGCTACACAAAATCCCACTAAAACACTAAAAAGTAACTTTGCAAGTATTTTATTTGTTTAGACAGTTGTATTTAAGATTTGAGTGTCATTCAGAGATAGCACCATGCACAATACAACACCATCTCCCTGGCTAGACCCTCTCTGTGCCTCATCCCCTTCTCCCACATTCTCTTTCTCTTCTCCCAAACCCCATCCATCTCCTGACTTCACCCATCTCAGAAATAGAGCATGCCGTCCCCTTGTCTTTAGCACAGAAGTTCACTCATCATCTCTTTCAGCTCCAACATTTTCTTGAAGTTTTTATTCTCCATTCCTAAGTGGCTCCTGAAAAAAATCCCAAGTGTGTTTTCTTGTACCAGTGTGAATTCAGAATATGATATCTGGAGGAAGCATGATCCCACTAAAGGACAAGAAAAGCTGGGCAAAAGCCTGGCATGGTGGTTCATGCCTGCAATCCCAGTCCTGGGGAGGCTGAGACAGGAGGATCACAGGTTCAAGACCAGCCTCAGCAACATAGTGAGCCTCTCAGCAACCTAGCAAGACCCTGTTTTAAAAAAAAAAAACAAAAAGTATAAAGGGCTGGGGGTGTAGCCCAGAGGTAGAATGACCCTGGGTTCAATCCCCAGTACCCAAAACAAAACAAAAAATCTGGACAAGTAAAGGTGCAGGACTGAGTTTCCAAGCAGATGGAGCAGCACAGGTGCACATGGCAAATTCAGTAGCCTCTAGCAATCGTCTGGACTCGTGGAGTATAGAGTAAGTCCAAAGGGGTCAGTGACAAAGAAATAGCACCGGAGAAGGCAGCAGTTAGTCATCAATGACCTTTGTGTATTATATGAAGACATTTTCATCTCTGGGAGCTGATGGAAACCCAGCAAAGCACTGAAGCGCCGGTGTGATGAAGTAGCAGAGCTGTTGCAGGTGCTGGGTACTTCTACTGGTGCCAAGTCAAGGGCCTGGGGTAGGACTGGGGTCAGGGGATGCAGAGAAAGTAACACATTTAAGAGTAAAAGAGGAATCCAACAGATTCCTAATCGATTGGCTGTGGACTGGAGAAGAAAATGGAACCCACCTGTGAAAACCTGAGTTTCCTCTTTAACTTAAGGAATACAGGAAAAGAAAGAACAGAAACTGGGAGATGTTTGGGTTTGGAACTCCAGTTTAACTTGGTTATCATTGTACTACGTTGGTTCATTGAGGAGAGGCGCCAAGTCCTTGGGCATCATTCACTTTCCAGGCAATGGCTTAAACAATTCCAAAGTCATGACCACTTAGCAACGTGGTTGCAGGGAATGCCTGGAGCATGACTCCTCCTCATGTAACAAATATGGCCCACATCATTTCACATGAGCCATGACCTACAGTGGCACTCCCTCCCCCTCACTGCTTTGGTCACTGTTAACTTGCTATCTGGCAATATATAAATATATATAGTGGGGACTGAACCCAGGGCCATTCTACCTCTGAACAACACCACTAGCCCTTTTTATTTTTTATTTTGAAACAGGGTCTTGCTAAGTTGCTGAGGCTGTCCTCGAACCTGCGATCTTCCTGTTTCTGCCTTCCAAGAACTGGGATTACAGGCGTAGGCTTTATAATGTCCTAGAATGCTCTTCTTTGTTTACTGAAAGTTTATATTTAGTGTGGGCCAAATAAATTACTAATTTTCCCCCCAAATACCCTCTTCTAACCCACACGGTCAAACTGCCTCCTCTCCCTCTCTTGATGATACCTCAGGAAGACTGCATACATTTCTGGTCATTTTTGAGGGTGGGAGAATTTTCAATGGTTCTTCTGCATCTACATTAAGACTCCTGTCTGATACCCAGGTCAGAGCATCTCCTCTCTTCTGAGCCTTTACAAGCCAGAAGGTGGGACAGTAGGAAGGGTAGGAGCTTTTTGTACTTCACTGGTCCTGTGGTTGTGATTCTCTTCTGGCTTGTCCTGCAGGCCACCCCATCTCTCCTATGCCAGAGCTCCAAAAGGAAGGGCTGAAACTCATAGAAGTTGGATGAGCTGCTCAGTTCCCTGACGCAGGTGCTCATTCCAGATGGTTCTGTTGTTTTCTAACTGCATTCCGGGATCCCAAGAAAAGTCTCTATTAACATCTAGTTACTTCCTTTTAGAAAAATAGCAAATATGAAACAGATGCCATGCGATCATCATGTTTCTGGTTATATATGTCAAAAATAAGGCGAGCTATATGACTGGTATGTATGTATAGGATGCATTGAAAGTGTCTCTTCTAGTCGAATCAAGTTTAAGACTCTGAGAACAAAGAACATCCATCACAAATAGAAACAGTGCAAAGAATTATTTTTCTCTATGCCTCTTTTCAACTTTCCATTTAAGAAAATTTATGAAAATACATGAATTATGCAGCTTATCTCTCAGATGAAAAAAAATTTTCTTCTTGGATTGGATGGCTGCATATTTATTAATAGCAGTAAAATTTTCCACGTTCTTTTGTTTCAAATGGGATACCAACTAAAATATGAAGGCGCCATTCCAGCAATGATAACAGTAACGGATGGATAATTATAAAAGCTATATGGAATTGAAAGGCATTTTAATTTGTCATTATTTCTGTATTCAGAAAGGATCTGAATAATTATGCTGACTATAAAAAGGAAGCCAGTGATATTTTTCCTCAGTATGGGATTAAGTTCTTAATATACCACTTTTACTATAAGTTACAACTAAAAGCCCTCTGGTCTGGTTTCCTCTAATGATGTAATTGTGACTGAAGGCTGCTGGGCAGCGGATATGTCTGGGCTTCTTACTGTTACACAGGGATGCTACACTTGAAGCTTATTTCAATTTCAAAAGTGTTCATCTTTGCAGTTCATAAAAATGAAATTATACTTGTTTGCTCCATGTGAACTTCCAACCTTTATGTCATATTAATTCACAAAAATGACAATGATGAGAATTTCCTTAGGTCATGACCAAATGGTGGCAGAAACTGAATGTAAGATTTTAAAACAGGACTAAAAAAAAGCTATTAAAAAGTGACTTTGTTTACCAAGGTCATTCCAAAAAAAATTTTCAAAGCTATGTTTTAAATGCATGTAGTCTTCATTTTCTTTTGGTCTGCATCTACCAGCAGCATTTATATTGTTATTGAGATCCTAAGAATACTCTGCGACAGCACTTTTCTTGGAAAATGAGATTTCAAGATATGCTGTGTGTTTCTAGGTGAGTGAGAGGAGTTTCCTTTGTAGCCTTTGAATTTTCATTTATCAAATTGCCATTAAGAAATGTGGATCTTAGTGATGAAAGACTGGGAAATCTGTATCTGTAAAAGGATTCTAACCTGTTTCTGCACTTCTGGCACACTCCTCCCTAAAATATAGCTTTAAGGCTCACAGTCAACTTCTAGAAGGTACCATTTGGCAGCCTGGCTTCAGCCAGAGCAGATCAATAGTGTGAGATCTGCACACAGCATCAGCAAGCTCTTTTGCTCTTGATTTTGATTTTTTTCAGGGTTCAAATGTTGTCCCTTAACAATTATATGATATGAGCCATAATGTCGTCTTCAGTGCCCTCACCCTTAAAATGGGAGGAAATTGCCCATATATTAAAGGTGGTTGTGGTGACTAACTTGTGATGTACAATAAATCTGAAATGTATTGACACATAAGGAGATATTCAGAAAGAAAGATAGCTAAAAATCCTTTAAAGTTAGCAATTTGATCAACACTTTTTGAAAAGAAAAGTCAGAAGCATTTTTTCCTATTTACCTAACAGAAAGGTCTGAATGAATGGAGAGTGAAGACTGCTGATATGAAATCTAAATGTTAGTTATATTGTCATTGTCTGTTCTCAACAAGGTATGTAGTTATACCTGAAGCATAAAGTTGGTTATAGGCAGCATGCCATAAGTAAGAATAAATGTATTATTTTTATTTTACAAACATTTGGATTGAGTTTTGTGTCTGGGTTGAGAGTGTAGAGATATAAATTTTCTTCTACATATGTGGAGATGCATTGCTAATTGAGTGGTTATAAATACTGGTCACTCGGCATCTAAAAGATTAACCCTATAAATTCAGCTTTACTTAAATTTGATGGTTGAAATAATGTGAAGGTGAGACTATGTTTCTTTCTGTCTTACAGCCTGAAGAATAAGTAGTGAAACATCAATCAAGAGATAAGAAAAAAAGTGCCAGCGGTTCTCTGCTGTGGAGAGTTGCCTATCAACCGCCAGAGGAGGGGTCTTTCTTGAACAATGAACATTTATTACAAGGACTCACAGATTAACATATGACTACTCTTGATTTTGGAAAGTGAATAAGATTTCTTTTTCTTTTTCCTTTTCTTTTTCTTTTGTGGTAAGTTATGATATTTGGATGGATTTTTAAAAATTCTTTCCTGATAACATATTTAGCACATGTTCTAAATTATTATCTTATAGCAAATAGTTGGAGCATTATTCAAACATAGAAAGAGCAGAAACATTCTAATTTTCAATTTATTCTAGATTTCCATAGAGTCTAAATATTCTATGAAACCTTTGATGATTGGGATGTAAATCACCTCTATCCAAATGAACATTCTTTCATCATCATATTGAACGTGATTGGTAACCACATGCACAAAACCAGAACAAATCACTATTTGTGGAAGACACATAATGGACAAATACCAGTCCTTCACCTTTGAACAAATAAGCCAGGCCTCATGTCCAGAGGAGAACAAGGAGGAAGTAAAGGGAGAACACTCACCTTTTTCTTCTGATCATTCAAAGGACAGTTTCTCATGGTGAAGTCAAGTCCTCTTTGCAAGCTGCCAAATCGTAGCTTAGGAAAAGAATTAGTCTGCTTGCATGATGATCCTCCTGAGCAGGAATGTTTTTACAGCAGTTGACCTTGGTAAAAATCTTTTCCTATAGGCTTCCAAAAGAATCATGAAGCCCACAGTGAGATGGCCTGAAGGGCGGGCTTTATCTGGGCCACTGATGACTTAAAGAGAAGTGAAGGAATCCTGAAGAAGTGGTGGCCGTGGTCAGGGCCAGGCCCCTTAGTTCTTTCGCTTCTCATCCTGTTGCAGAGTCACTTTAGAAAGAAAACTGTCCCCCCTGGTGGGCAGCATCTCTTAGTGCACATCATGAAGTCCTTTCTCTACGTTGACTTCTCCTCGGTGACCAGGAGTGGTGGCTTGCAGGCTGGCTAGGAGGCGCGCCATTGAGCTTCTCTTGCGGAAGCTGCCAGTGCTCGAGCTGGTACCAGGCTGGAGGTGGCCCTTCGCACCTGCGACCACGGAAGTTGATCTCCAGGTGTCAGGCTTCCTCTGGACATCCATTGTTTTCCATAGAGTGGTGACAACTCAGTGAGCAATAAATGAAATGACACAGAAGTGCACGGTGTTGTTATTAAGGTACATGTCTGTCCCTTGAGGAGGGCCAGCTCAGGAGGGACTAGGACTGCCAGCTCCTCCGTGTGCTGCCCTGCGGGAAGAAAGGCAAGTTTGACGGGAAAAAGTCTATTTTGTGATTTTGAAAAGAAGCACACAACAGTTACAAACCTCGAGCGATGGCTTTTCTTCAAATGTGTAAAATAAACTTTATTTGTCAATTCTGCTGTAAAATAAGCATTGTCTGAGTTTTAAAAAAAATCTTTGTTTTTGTTTGTGTTTAGTGACTGAGCCCAGAACCCAAAGTGTTATGTGTTTATTTTTCTAATAACCTAATATAGAAAATCCTGTGAACATAGATTTATTTTGCTTTACAAACTCTGCCAATCCCTTTAGAGGTAAGCTTCCAGCTATAGTAATCAGATTATTTCAGAGTTCCTCATCTAAATACCGCTGCTCTTTGGCAACCTGCCAAGTGAAAGTGAGCACCTGCCAGAGGTTGGGTTTGTTTTGATTATCTTCAAGTTTCTTTCTTTATTCTTGCCCATGTGGATAAGGGAAATTATTATCCCAGTGTACAAGGGAGATGGCGTATTCAGCTTTATGCAGGAAGGGCTCATAAATGTTTATAATTTGGGAATTCTTGAATAGAAACATCTCTCCTTGGGAAGCTCCCTGTTTCTTGTTGTTCTTTGGTTGTTTGCTTTGGTGTGGCTATGAGTGTTCAATCCAGTCCTATCTAACTTTTTTTTGTTATTATGAGTGGTGGGAGTGGGTGTAAGGTTAATATTTTTCAAATGACCTGTTAATTCAGGAGAGGAAGGAGAGGAGGCTGTGCAGATTCCCTGTCCCATGGTCCTCTCATCCCTGGAACTTCTCTCAGAGAGAAACACCTGATTATAGCAGATGAGAACCTGAATCATGGGATTTTTCTGTAAAATCTCAATCAAAGGGAACTTAGGGAGAACCTTATGTATTTGGAAGAGGGAAACTATCCAAATGTTCAATATTTAAAGTACTTTTGCTATTCCAGAGTACTTGGAGTGATGTTAACTAAACTAACCACATAATCCTTTTAAAGCTTTGCTTCAATGAGGGGAAACAATTCAAAATTAACACAGCACAGGAGTCTAATGGATCCTTATATTAGAGTGAAATTATATTTAAAAGGACAGTTGTTAAGTGGTTGAAATAGTCTGTCTTATTAGTGTTTTCTTTCCTGGTGGTCCTGGGGATGGAACCTAGCCACTCTGCCACTGAGCTATACCTCCAGCCCCAGTCTATGTTCTTAAAGGCACAAATCACCTTTACAGGGCTGGTCATGACAATTCAAATTCACTCTACAAAAAGTTCTTCCTCTTCAGTGCAGAGAAAAGCTCCAGGCTAGCACCTGTGCCAGTAGCCACAAGTGCCAGGGTAGTGAAGCCCAAATTAATGAGCTTTACTTATATACAGCCTCCACAGCCCAGTGAACTAATAAATACGGTCATAAAGCAATCTGCTAAGTAGCTAGGATTACAGAGATCCCTTCTGCTGATAAAAGTAGTCGTAAAACTCTCATCTGCTATTGCTGGACTACAAAGACCAGTAGAATTTGTTTTTCATTTACCTCGTAGATGACATGCAAACATAAATTGCAACTGCAAGGATTGTCTCACCTTTCCACTGAAGTGAATTTATTAGGCCAAACAGACCAAAAGACAAAAAATACCACATGCATGCAAAACGCGGGTGCTCCTGCAGGGAAATCAAGCCCTGATGAGGATGGTCTTTTACATGAGGTATTTCTGGCAGGTTAGTGTGAATGCTGAATATTAGAACCCCAATAAGAAAATAGCCTTTCTAATCCTCCAGGTAATAAAGTAACTACACTCTCTGCATTCCTTCCAAGCTAAATAGCCGTCATTTGTTTGATCAACTTGCCCAGGGAATTAATTGTCTTTCTTTTGTGACCAGAATAAAAAGGATCTGATCAACATTTTATTTTGGGAGCACTTTCTGTTCTTTTTCTGGTTCTTACCTGATTGGTTCATACTAAAGGCATGCTAACTACCTCATAGGTTTGTTGTGTGGAATAGCTAATTAATAATAAATAGCAAATGCTTAAAATATAAATCTCTATGTAAATGCCGCCTTAATCTGCTTCTAGCATAAGATATGCATGTCAAATCAACTGTCTGGATATTTCATTGTCTTATTCATGTTTATACATTTGGCTTGAAATTTAATATAGGAAAACAAAATGAAGCCCTGAGATTCCCAGCATAGACTGAGGGCTTCAAACCCAGCACTAACAAATAAAACCGAAACATGGAAACCAAACACGCCTGAAAGCAAAACCCAATATTATCAAATTCTCAAAAGGGGGAGTAAAAGGAATGTAAAGTAATTATGTATTATAATTGGAAACGCCCACGTTGGTCAGTGGTTTATATAAAAAAATAGAGTGGGTTTATGGTTATGCCCATAATGCATGTTGAATGACAGGTCGTGGGTGGACCACGTGTGGCTGACACCTGCAGGAGAGGTGAGCAGGACATCTGCCCTCGACTGCATCTTCCCAAGAAACCCTTAGCACAGCTTTTTTAAACATAATTTTTAAAGAATATAGCCTAAAGAGAAAGAAATGGAATTATTATCTAATAGTTCCTTAGTAGTATTACCTGAAGACGATATGATAACTAGGTAAGAAATAATTTTGCTCCTGGCTCTAATTTGCTGCCATTTCCCCCTGTATGGTTAATTATTCTTTAATGATTATTATAAGTAGTGGTATTATGAGTAAAGAAAAAGATCTGATTTTACTTCCACCTCCCCTCCAACTACCATCAGCCGGTTACATGGTTTCTGAAAGACAGTTGAGCTGCCGTCATATACCAGACTTTTACATCCACCGGGGCTGTTACAAGTCCAGGTTCAAGTGTCCTGGTGGTCACCAGATCAGGAGGGCTCAGGATCATTTGTGTTTAAAGAGCTGAGATAGTGTATAATGTGACACATTTGGTTGGTTATTTTATTTTTTTATGTAAAGAAAAAAATTGAGCTGGGTGTGATGGTGCACACCTGTAATCCCAATACTTGCAAGGCTGAGACAGGAGGATAGCAGGTTCAAGGCCAGCCTCAGCAACTTAGTGAAAACCTCAGCAACTTGGCTGGCTAGACCCTGTTTTGAAATAAAAAAGAAAAAGGTCTGGGAGTGTAGCTCAGAGGTAGAATGCTCCTGGGTTTAATCTGCAGTAACATACAAACACACACACACACACACACACACACACACACACACACACACACAATGAAATCACTACACACACAATGGATTCCCCTATTGCATCTTTGCTTACAACTCTCCTTTGAGAATTCTCTGCAAAATTTCTACTGGAATTATTGCTTCTCCAGTAATTAAATGTCTGATTATAAGACCACCTATCATGAGCAATTTAAGGTTTCCTGGTGATTTCCAAGTTAGTGTCCAAAGGTTCTGCTTTGAGATTAGTCTTTTCATGTGTATTCCCTTAGTTCTTGAAATTATCTTAATTATTGGATGGGGTGTTGATCAGTTTGCATAACATCAGTGCTAATGATTTTATTGTTGACAGTCCTAAGAGTTACCATGTTGAGCTCACCTCATGTCCTATTGGTCCACTACAATGGCTGTAGTCTCCAAGAAGCTAATAGTGGGAGAATAAGGTTAGCTTCCCTGATATTAGTTCCAAGAAAATTAGTAATAACATATGTATAAGCAATGCAGTAGGAATAGTTCCTACTTTGTCAAAAATATAATATCTTTGACTGGATTTGAGAATAATGGAATGAAGGATGGGCACTGTACAAAGAAGGCGATCTACATGTAGTGTTATTCTGGACAGAATGTCAGTGCCTTGGGGACAGCACACCCTGCAGAGAAGAGATGGCCCTTGGGCACACCAATAAATGGTTTACAGGTTGGGCATGGTTTTGCATGACTGTAATCCCAGTACTTGGGAGGCCGAGACAGGAGGATTGCGTGGTTCCAGGCCAGCCTCAGCAACTTAGCTGAGACTCTCAGCAACTTAGCAAGACCCTATTTCAAAATAAAAAATAAAACGATCTGTGGGTGCACCTTTGAGGTAGAATGTCTCTAAGTTCAATCCCTGATACTACTACTACTACTACTACTACTACTACTACTACTGCTATTACTACTACTACTACTACTACTAATAATAATAATAGTAATAATAATAAATGGTTTAAGGTTTCCCTTCTTCCCAAGAACTAATTCTTCTTATTTCTTGTTAGCTCCACTTTGTAACTTTGATGTTAATTGACCCAAACAACCACATTTTTAGAAGTTTGAAGAGTCTTGTCCTTTTGACCTTTTATCTACCACTGTTTTGCTTAACTAGAACATGCTGCTATTCTTTTTTTTTTTTTTTTTGCGGT
>PVJS01006106.1:0-61308 GCA_004027185.1 Glis glis | reverse complement strand
CTCCCTGATAAAGAGGAGACTCTCCGGGGTTCTCTTGAAACCTCTCAGGCACAGGAATAATAAGACTGATCTGACTTTGGTTGTCCGTGTATTTCAGCCATGTTACTGCTAAGCTGTACACTGTGAACACTACTGAAAGGAGAGAGGAGGAAACTTAAGTTTCGTGATTTGGGCATACTTAAGGTGCATGGGGAGCATGGCAGGCAGAATAATGGGGGCTCCCAAAGATGTCCATGTGCCAGAACTTGTGAGTATGTCACCATACTTGGTTTGCAGATGAGATTAAGTGAAAATTCTTGAGATGGGGAGTTTTTTTATTATTATTTGGGTGGGCCCAATATAATCACAAGAATTAGAAAGAGAGGAAGGAGAGCAAGGATCAGAATAGCATGTTGTGAGACCTAACTGGGGATTGCTCGTTCTGAAGAAAGAAGGTGGCTGTGCTCTGGGAATGCAGATGGCCTCTTGAAGCTGGAAGAGGCAAGGAAATGGATTCTCCCCGAGAACCTCCAGAATGCAGCCCTATCGAGGCCTGGAGTTGGGCCCAGCAAGAACCATGTTAGACTTAGGATCTTCAAGATAATACATTTATGCAGTGCATGGTGGTGCATGCCTGTAATCCTAGTACTTGGGAGGCTGAGACAGGAGGATCGCAGATTCAAGACCAGCCTCAGCAACTTAGTGGGACACTCAGCAACTTAGTAAGACCCTGTTTCAAAATGAAAAATAAAATAATATAGGACTGGGGGTGTAGCTCAGAGGTAGAAAAACGCTGGATTCAAACCCTAGTAACACACACACACACACACACACACACACACACACACACACACTACATTTATGTTGTTTTAAGCCTCAGTGTTTGACATAAACTGTTACAGCAGCAATAGGATGTAGATGAGAAACAGTGTTCTCTAGATAACAATGAACTACAAATCCCAAAGTAATCATTCACAGTTTGGTAGCTTGTGCATCTCATGTGATCCTACACAGCTGCACTAGAATGTGAATTATTTTAAGCTTCTTGAGGGCAGAGTCTTCATTTTGGTCAATGTTACTTCCTTAGCACCAGGAAATACATCTGAAATACAGTAATTGCTCAATAAAGGTTGTTGAGTACATTACTCAGTAAAGAGCACTCTAGACCAGTCAGGCAGATGTAATACAATCTGCAGGCACAGTGCTCTGTAAGAAATGACTAGCATGTTAATTTATCTGTGTTCTTCCCCTCCTATTCCAAACCATCTTCCTCTCTGGCCACTGCACTGGTCACAGCCACCTCTACTCCTCTCCAGTACGCCTCCATATTCTAGTCTGAATGATCTTTTAAAAGCACACATTGGAGCCTGCCTCTCCCTTGTTCCCACAGATACTGGAGCAGAGAACAAAGTCTTCGAAGGGCCTGGTAGAGGAATGCTCTTGCCCCAGCCTTTCTGCCCAGTCTCATCCTGCATCCACTCTTCCCAACATGCCCAGCTCTCCTGCCTCGGGGCTGCACCCCGGCTGTTCCCTCTGTCTTGAATGGGTTTCCTCCCCACCTGCCCCCACCATTTCTCCCAGGTGACCCCTGCTCATCCTTTGCTTCTCTCTCACACTGAGGGAAATGACCTTCCGTGCCCTGCACTGCCAGAGTTGTCCATACCTCCCCTACCCTCATGCCCTAACACATCCAATGTTGCCTTCACAGCAAACATCGCTGACTTCCCAACACCTAGCACAAAACTTAGAAGAAGTCATTTGCGAACGTACTGAAGGTCAAGTGATTTCCTAAAGTCACACAGTTCTAAGTGCTGGAGCCAGGATAGAACCCAGGTGATCTGACTTCACATCCTCCCTCTAACCCGCCCAGCCCCTCTAACTAATTCCTGTTGGGGTGTCTGAAAAATGGAAAGAGGAACCCTAGGAAGAATGGAGCAGCGACTGCGTAGAGATGAACTGCAGGAAAGGATCGACTCAGACAAGCCAGCCTGGCACAGGGACACTGGAGACAGGGTCTTGGCTTTGAGCAAGTGCTGCGTGGTCCAGGAGGAGGAGAGGCAGGGCTGCCAGCAGCAATAAACCCCACAGAGCCTGGCAAACCCCTGACAGATTACTCAGGAACAGCTGGCACTCGCTCACTGGACTTTGCCGTCACATTTGTGTGTGCAGATGAGAAAACGACCCAAAGAGAGTTAGCAAACCGTGAGTCCCACAGTAGGTGCCTGTCATGGACAAAATCATATCCTCCAAAATTCATATGTTGAAGACATACCCCTCAATGCGCCTACTTCAGGATAGAGCCCATAGGAAGGTAATTCAGGGTAAATGAGGTCCAATGTGGTTGTATTTGGAGACAGGACTTTTAGGAGGTAATTAATGTTAAATGAGGTCCTAAGGGTGGAGTCCCAATTCATCAGGATCAGTGGTCTTATAAGAAAAGGAAGAAAGTGATCATCTCTCTCCAGAGACACGCATTGAGAAAAGCCATGTGAGGACACAGGGAGAAGGCAGCTGTCTGCAAGCCAGGAAGCAAGCCCTCACCAGAACCCGACTGCGCCGGAGCCCTGATGATCTCAGACGCCCAGCCTGCAGAACTATGGGGAACACAGTTCTGCTGTTTAAGGCCACCCAGCCCATAACAGTTTGTTACTGCAGACTAGGACAGAAGCTGTAGTGCATAGCTGCTATTTTGCCGACCCAAAATCTATGCCCCTATTCTTCTAGTAATAGTGCTTTGGTTTTCCTTTGGAAAATCTTGGGCCTGTCCTGACACCCAACCCTCTCTGGTAGTAGAAGTCATGGTGAAACTATCAATTAAACCCTACATTCCTCTTTTCAAGAAATGGTCAAATGACCCAAACCAGGTTCCAAAACTGTAGAAGAAATTTGAAAGTTGAGTACAATGACTTGAAGCTAATCTATTTTGATGATATAGTATAATATTGAAGCTAATCTTTTTTTTTTTTTTTGCGGTACCGGGGATTGAGCCCAGGGGCATTCTACCTCCGGGCTACACCCCCAGCCCTATTTTTTTATTCTTTATTTTGAAACAGGGTCTCACTAAGTTGCGGAGGCCTCACTAAGTAGCTGAGGCTGCCCACAAACCCGGATCCTCCGGTTTCAGCCTCCCGAGTACTGGGATTACAAGCGTGCGCCACCACTCCCGGCTGAAGCTAATCTATTTTGATGATATAGTACCTATGAAAAATCACTGCCCAGTAAGTCCCATTGTCTAGATTCCTGAAGCTACTGTAATTCCTGCCTTTCCAAAGTCTGGTTGCTCAGTTGCTTTTTCACTTGGATGAAACATTCCATATTCTTCCCAGAAATTCCTTTTTAGTTTGAATCAGTCATATTTGAACTTGGTGGCTTGCAACCAAAGAACTCTGCATGATACATGGATCTATCAAATCTGTGCTGCTGATTTTTTATGCCAATGAGTTATTTTTATATGATTATGCAGTTAAATACATATATATTGTTGAAAGCTATTTATGATTTGTAAAGAATTTTACTTTTAAAAAAGTTTAGTGATTAGTACATATGCTAGAAAAAAATGTGCTTTATTTCTGGAAATATTCTTTCTGCTGATTTTTTGGCAACAGGAAAACCCTAATATTTAGGGCCATTTGGGTAACAGTGGAGTTGATGAAATTTCTATTCTGAAACACTTGAATAACAATTATGAGAACAAGGATGGCAATATATATTTTAAGATTAAATTCGTGGATGCTACAGACCTGAAAAATAGGGGAATTCACCAGGTAAATCAATTTTGATCAAATTCTAATCTTTCTCTTGCATTAAACTGGGATTGGGGCTTGTTATTCTCAGTCTGTTCAAGCTCTTCTGAAAATCCACATCAGAGATCTGGAGCCAGACAGTGAGGACAATGCGAAGGAGGGCTGAGGGCAAATCCCCATGACTTTTGAAGTAGTATTTATGGACTGAGGAAACTCCACTCTCTTTTCTAGGCTCAGTCCATTTATACTTTTCTATGTTGATAGGGAAGACTGCAGGATGGGGAGGTGCTTGATGTATAATGATGAATACTTTAAAGCATTCATCTGCTTGTTGACATAGCCCTGACATTTTAAATTGTGTCTTTTTTAAAGAACACTATAATTTTCCATGTTTTTATTGTGAAGCATATTGTTTTTACAAAAGGACTATATAAATTTATCGTAGAGTTTAAAGAATAATTAATAAACTCTCTATTGAGCTCTTTCTATTGAGAAATAGAACATTACCAGTTCCTTGGAGTCTTTTATGTACCCCTCTCCAATTGCTTCCTGCTCCCTCTCCCACAGAAATAACTACTGTACTATATTTTGTATTGATCATGATCTTGCTTTTCTTTATAGTCTTACTTCATATACACGGCTCTCTAAAGAATATATTGTGTACATTCCTCTGTAGCTTGAGTCTTTTGTTTGACATTGTTTTTTTTTTTTAGATTACCTGAGGTTGGTTCACACACCTGTGGTTCATTGATTTTTGCATTACTATATAGCATTCCACTTTATAAATATACTGAACTGGTCAACTTTATGTTACTACAATGAAATACCTGAGGCAACTAACTTTACAAAAAGGTTTATTTAGCTCACAAGTTCAAGGTCATAGTGGCTGCACTGACTCAGCCCTGGTGAGGGCCGCATCACGTCATGACATATTTACGTACCTGCAGAAGAATCATCACATCTCAAACAAGAGCAGAAAGAAAAAGCATGAGCAGGGCCAATCTTGCTTCTTTATAATAATCCTCTCAGTAGAACTCAAAAACTCATACCAGAACTACGTTTTGCCCCTAATGACTTAAGGGCCTGCTGTTAGGCCCCAGCTCCCAAAGGTCCCACTGCCGTCCAACAGCTGTGCCTTAGAGACTAAGCTTTTAATTACAGTGGGCCCATGGGAGACACAAATTATATTTAAACCACAACTTATACCATAATTTGTTTACCCACTGTGGGTAGTTTTGAATTTTTGCTCTTAAGAGCCAGGCTTCTGTGAACATGTGATCTACCACACTTGTGCAAAGGTATCTTCCAGGTACAGCCGGGGAGTGGAATTGCTGTATCACAGGTTGGGCACATGTTCAACTTTCCTAGGAAGTACAAATATTTTTGGATATGGTTGTGCCAGTTTATATTTCCACGAGCAAGAGATGGTGTTTCATTGCTCCACACCCTTGGACTAAGGAAAGACAATATAGCTTAGTGGCCCTGGTGTCCTTCTTTCCCCAAAAAACAATTATGTCAAGAGGATGTAGGGTCCATACGATGTGGCAACTGCTCGACCTGTGAGTTACCCTTGTGATGTTCGTGAGCGTAACTGTGTCCAGGACGGGAAGTGATAGACTTTTTCATTTGTGCCAATCTGTTAGATGTGTAGCTGAGGTAGCTAGCATCAAAGATGGTTCTCAGAGATTCTGCCTCCTGCTAGTTACATCCTTGTATAACCCACTCCCACGATAAACACAGCTGATCTGTGTAACCAGTAAGACAGGAATGAAATGTTGGACTATGGTTTCTGAGGCAAGGTCATAAAGGACATCACAGATTTTGCCTATCTCCTGGGTCACTTGCTCTGAGAGATGTCAGCTGCAAAGGTGTTCAAGCATTTTCCCCCATGGGAACAGCCAACATCAACTTGCCAACCATGTGAGTAACCATCTGAGAAACAGATTGTCCAGCATATGATGCCAGTCCAGCTAAGTTCTTTTTTTTTTTTTTTTTTTGCGGTACCGGGGATTGAATGCAGGGGCGCTACCTCCGCGCTACGCCCCCGGCCCTATTTTTTTATGCTTTATTTTGAGACCAGGTCTCACGAAGTTGCGGAGGGCCTCACTAAGGAGAGAGAGAGAGAGAGAGAGAGAGAGAGACAGGGAGAGAGAGAGTGAGAGCTGAGGCTGGCCATGAACCCGGATCCTCCGGTCTCCGCCTCCCAAAGTACTGGGATTACAAGCGTGCACCACCACGCCCAGCAATTTCTTGACCACAACCTCAAGCAACAGCATGGGCACGCATCGCCCAGCTGAGCTGTCCTCTACTCCTCATCCACAGAAGATGGCACAAATAATATTTATTTTTGTTTTAAGTTGTTAGGTTTGAGGAAAAAGATAATTGACAACTGATCCTACACAAGTTGGTTTCAGATTGCATTTTCCTAATTACTAATAAGATTGACATTTTTCCTATGATTATGGGCTATATATGTTCCTCTTTTGTAAATATATGGCTCATATGTTGATATTTTTATATTTGTTGTTTTGTCTTCCTTCTTGTTTCCTCCAAGTTTTTAGATTCTTGATACTAATCTTAATAATGTAAGTTGCAAATATCTTCTCCCAGTTTTTAGTTTATCTTTTTTATTCTCATTATTGTGTTGTCCATGATCTGAATTCTTAATTTTAATGTAGTTGAGTGTATTATTCTTTTCCTGCATAGTTTGCAGTTTTGTGTCTTCTTTAAGGAATCCTTCCTCACTCTAGTTATTTTTTATTTTTATTTATTTTTTTAACTCAGGGGCCTTCTACCACTGAGCTACACCCCCAGCCCATTTATTTATTTATTTATTTATTTATTTATTTATTTATTTATTTATTGTGGTGCTGGGGATTGAACCCAGGGGCATTTTACCTCTGAGCCACACTCCCAGCCCTATTTTTTATTTTCATTTTGAAACAGGGTCTCGCTAGGTTGGTGAGAGTCTCACTACTTGCTGGGGCTGTCCTCAAACCTGCAATCCTCCTGTCTCAGCCTCCCAAGTACTGGGATTACAGATATGCACCACCATGCCTGTAATCCCATTTTATTTATTTCAAAACATGGTCTTGCTAAGTTCCCATCTGCTGGCCTCAAATCTGCCATCCTCCTGTCCCAGCCTCACAAGTATGGGGATTACAGGCATATAACCCCATCACACCTGGCCTTACTCAAGGTCTTAAAGATATTCCCCTATATACTATTCTAAAATTTTGTGTTTGCCTTTCACATTAATTCTTTTGCCACCTAGATCAACTTTGGGTTATGATATAAGGTAAGAATCTATTTTCAGATTTTTTTTTAAATATGGGAACTAAATTGTCCTTAAGTGATTTATAAAATAGTCTGGTCCTTTCCCAGTGATCTGCACAAATAAATTTTGTGTATATTCATGGATTTATTTCTAGACTATTCAATTCTATTCTGCTTCATTTGTTTATCTGTTTGGCATCAACTTCTTTTTTTTTTTTTTTCAGTGTTGGGGACTGAACCAAAGGTCTTGTGCTTGCTAGGTAAGTGCTCTACCACTGAGCTATATGCCTGGCCCTCTTCCTTTTACTTTCTTTGAGTTTATTCTTCTGTTCTTTTTCTAACTTCCTAAATTAAATGCTTAGTTCATTAATTTTGAGACTTTATTTTGTTGAATATAAGTATTATGGTCTAGATCTTAAACATCCCCCAGGCCCATATGCTAAAAGCTTGGTCACCAGCCAGTGTCACTACTGGGGGCGGGGTGGAACCTTCAAGAAGTAAGGCCTCATGGAAGGAACTGAGGTCACTGGGGGTGTGCACTTGAAGGAGACGCTGGGACCCCGGCTCTTGTCTCTTTCTCTCTTTGCTTTCTGGCTGCCAGGAGGGGAGCAGCTTCATTCTACCATGTGCTCCCTGCCAAGACGTTCTGCCTTGCCAGTCACAAAAGCATCAGAGCCAAGTGGCCATGGGCCAAAACCTTCAATCATCATAAATCTTTCCTCTTTATAATTGATTATCTCTGGTATTTTGTCATAGCCTTGGAAAGTTGACTAACACAGTAAGTTTTTATGAACTACCACTTCTTTCAAATACCCAGAGATTTGATGGGTAGTATTCATATTATTCAGATATTAATTTTTTTGAGTTTTTTCATTGACCTTTAGCCATGTATGGGGTTTTTTTTGTTTGTTTGTTTGTTTTGTGGTACTGGGGATGTAACCCACAGGCATTCTACCTCTGAGTTACACCCCCAGCCCTATTTTATTCTTTTATTTTGAAATAGGGCCTCCCACCATGTATGGCTTTAAAATACTTAAACATACAGGATTTTCCTAGTTATATTTGTTTAATAATTCCTGTTTGTTTGTTTGTTTGTTTGTTTTGATACTGAGAATTTAACACAGGGGCATTCTAACTCTGAGCTATATCCCCAGTCTGATTTTATTTTTTTTTTTTTAATTTTGAAACAGGGTCCTGCTAAGGCTGGTCTCAAGCATACAATCCTCCTATCTCGGCCTCCCAAGTACTGGGATTATAGGCCACCACGCCCAGCTATTATTTCTAAATTATTTGTGTTATGGTTAAAGAAATGATCTCTACAGCTGGGTGTGGTGGCACACGCTTGTAATCTCAGTACTTGGGAGGCTGAGACAGGAGGATCATAGGTTTGCGGCCAGCCTCAGCTACTTAGTGAGGCCCTCTGCAACTTAGTGAGACCCTGTTTCAAAATAAAGAATAAAAAATAGGGCAAAAAAAAGATGCCAGTCCTTTGACTTGAGGTGGCTTATTACAGAGTGACTATAAAAGTTCTGGTTACGACAATGTCCATTTTCAAAATGTTTCATGTGTACTTGAAAAAAATGTGCACACTCCAACTGGGGGGATTAAGTTTGCTGATTTTTCTCTTTAGATCTTCTATGTCCTGACAGATATTTGTCTGCTTTATCTATCATTTACTGTGAGAGATACTTAACATCGCCCTCTAGGCTTGTGGATTTATCAATGCACCTTTTGTAGTTCTGCCCAGGTTTGCTCTCTATATTTTGAGACTTCATTAAGTGCATGCAAGGTTTGATTTGCTTGCAAATAACAGAAAATGTTACTCATAGTTCTGGAGGCCAGAAAGTCCAAAATCAAAGCCCCAGCAGAAAACTCTTTGGAAACTTAACACTTTTATTCTTCTTTCAGAAAATGTCATGGAATGTTATTGTTTCCCCAGACTACAGTATTTTTTTTGTTTTTTTGTCTGTGATATTGGGGATTGAACCCAAGGGCATTCTAACCCTGAGCTACACCCCAGCCTGATGTGCGTGTGGGGGAGGGGATACTGGGAATTGAACCCAAGGTACTCTACCTCCAAGCTATACCTCTAGCTCTTTTATTTATTTATTTATTTACTTATTTATTTATTTATTTATTTATTTATTTTTGTTTTGAAACGGTCTCGCTAGGACACTGAGAGTCTCACTAAGTTGCTGAGGCTGGTCTTGAACCTATGATTCTCCTGTCTCAGTCTCCCAAGTGGTATTACAGGCATGCAGCACCATGCCATGCTAAGACTGCAGCATTTTAAATGCTGTTATTTAAGTTGCATATGTAGCTCATCTCCATCTGCCATCAAGACATCATGGCTGATTGTGAGAGTTCATTGCTTCTTCTAAAAAAAAAGAAAAGAAAAATATTTAAAACATGATTATGGTACTATGTTTTGAATAAATTATTGCCATTAAAATTCAAAAACAACAACAAACAGCACCAGCATATCTGCGTCTGGGGACGGCCTTCTGGTTCATAGGTGGCACCTTCTCACTGAGTCATCACGTGAAGGGGGGAAGGAGCTCTCTTGAACCTCTTTCATAAGGGTACTAATCCCATTTAGGAAGGCTCTGCCCTCTTAAGCTAATCACCTCCCCACAGCTCCACCTCCTAAAACCATCACCTGGAAGGTTAGGATTTCAACTTATCAAGTTTGGAAGGATGCCAGCTTTAAGACCATAGCAATCATCCTAACAAATATAACATTTTCATCATGAAGCAACTTCATATTTGACCTAAAAATGTATATTGTCTAATATTAATTTAGCTATATCAGTTTTCCTTTGGGGGAGGGGTAAACTAGTTTTTATTCACATCTTTCTTTCCCAGCTTTATTAAGCTATAACTGATAAATTAAAATTACATATGTAAGCCGGGCATGGTGGTGCACGCTTGTAATCCCCGTACTTGGGAGGCTGAGACCGGAGGATCCAGGTTTGCAGCCAGCCTCAGCTATTTAGTAAGGCCCTCCGCAACTTAGCGAGACCCTGTTTCAAAATAAAGAATAAAAATTGGGGCTGGGGGTGTAGCTTGGAGGTAGAATGCCCCTGGGTTCAATCCCCAGCACCGCAAAAAAAAAAGTTACATATGTATATATGTGATTACGATGTACCATATGATGTTTTGATATATGTACATAACAAGATGATTATATCAAGCTAATTAACATATCACTTCACATATCATTTTGTTTGATGAGAACACTTAAGATCTCTCTGCAACTTTCAGTTAAAAATAATGTAATATGTTGTTATTATCAAGAGTCACTATGCTGTACTGTGGATCTCCATAATTTATTTATTCTATCTAATTAAAACCCTAGTTGTACCCTTTGACCAACATCTCCCTGAGATTTCCTTCAGATGTTGCTTGTGTTATCTTTCTTTTTTTAATTTTTTTATGTTCATTTATTGGTGCATTGTAATTATACATTTTGATATATGTCAGGGTATGAACATCATACATGCACACATTGTGTTATCTTTCTAATCTTTTAATTTTAAAGCTTTCTGTGCTTGTAGGTTTAGCTGTGACTCTCATAGAAAGCATGCAACAATATTTTATTGAGTCTGACAAAATTTACCTTTAACCTAAGAGTTACTGTGGTTATTGTCATGTTTGGATTTATCTTCAGCACTGTAGCATATGCTTTCTATATGTTTCTTTTTTGTCTTTTTCCCTTAGCTTTCTTGTCTTTTTTTAGATTGATTAAGGTCTTGTTTTGTTTTTCCCATTCCATTTTCCTAATCTATTATTTGGAGTTATATTATTTCTAGCCTTTTCATGGTGACCCAAGCTATTTTAACATACATACTTTAAAACTACAATTAATCAATATCTTTATTTCCATCCTAACTAAGAACTTTAGAGAATGTTTAATTCTTCATCCCTCCCACCATGTAAGCTTACTACCATTTAATATCTTAATTTTACCTTGTTTTTCTCCCATGAATAAAACATTCTTATTGTTTTATACAATATACCTTCACATTTATCCATAGATTTAACATTACTCTTGCTCCCCATTCCTCCTTGCATCTCAGACCTTCCAACTGGGATAATTTTACCCTCTCCAATGGTATAGTGAAACTTCAGAGTTGTCTTTAATTGGGATATTTAATGACAACTCTTCCACTTTTATTTGTTTGAAACCTGTTGCTTCCATCAGTCATCCTGAGGCACCACCAATCTGGGACCCGTTTCAATTATATTCTGCACATGAGGGGTTTGGGGCCACATGTGCAGCACAAATTCAGAATGCATGTCCACATGAGCCCCAGTGTTATGAAATCTCTGGAGAGTTGACCTTTGTTCCTTCACTTGGCACCAAGGTCAAAAGAGACACGTTTCCTCACTGCCTCCTTTGTGCTGGGGGCTTTAATTCTTATCACCCTGAGACTGAGGTATAACCCTCTGGAGTCTCATTTTATGTGAATGCCTCAGGTGGATTTGTACAGGGCAGATTCTGGGCTTCATCTCCTACCGCCATGCTCTGTGCATTAATCTAAAGGGGTCTCAAGGTCTCTGAGATTTAGCAGAACCCCTCAGAGAAGGCCAGTTTGAACTTACTTCCAGAATTCCTGCTTTCAGCTGTGTGGAAAGCCTTCAATTTCCTGTCAGAGTACAAGCTCATTAAAAAAATAAAATTTTAGGCCGGGCAGGGTGGCGCACTATTGTAATCCCAGTACTTTGGGAGGCGGAGACCGGAGGATCCGGGTTCACAGCCAGCCTCAGCCAGCCTCAGCTCCTCTCTCTCTCTCTCTCTCTCTATCTCTCTCTCTCTCTAGTGAGGACCTCCGCAACTTCGTGAGACCCAGTTTCAAAATAAAGTATAAAAAAATAGGACTGGGAGTGTAGCGCGGAGGTAGAATGCCCCTGGGTTCAATCCCCAGTACCTCAAAAAAAAATAAATAAATAAATAAAAAATTTAAAGCTATTTATCCAATACTTCAGTGTTTCAAATAGGAAAGCCAGCCAGATGTGGTAGCACACACCTGTAATCCCAGTACTTGGGAGGCTGAGACAGGAGGATCAGGGATTCCAAGCCAGCCTCAGCAATTTAGTGAGTTTCTTAGCAACTTACTGAGACTCTGTTTCCAAATAAAAAATAAAATAGGTCTGGGGATGCTTGGAGATAGAATGCACCTGGGTTCAATCCCCAGCACCAAAAAAAAAAGGAAGCCATTCTGAATGGCTAATCTACCATACTACCAGAAGTAGAGGCATAAATTTTCTAACATGTTTTAACCAATTAAGATACTGCATAATAAACTAGTAAAACAATCTAGAAAAATAAGACTCACATGAGAAAGCCTGCCTAGTGTAGGATGTAGCTGGCAGCAGCCAATTAGCAGAGCTTGTGCATATGCCAAACAGTCTGCCAGGCTTTCACTTCTGAATATGTGCTTCCTCCTGAGAATTTACCAATTCTCAAACCTCGGATGAGATGATTTAACTTATTGGTTACACAAAATATCCACAGTTGAGTATAAACAAGTAGAATCAAAGATTACTCTGACCCAGTTCTTCGACTCATTGGGAAGTCCCAGACCAGTAATGTTTATGAACTAATCCTGCCTTTATTGCCTGATTTGGCTCTTTGTCCCCTGATATTTTCAACTCCAAGTGTTGATTAAAATGAAGGGAGCATTCTGTGAACATCTGGGTCCCAGTTCAACCCATTCTTTCAGCGCCTCACCACCAAGGGAACTGTTAATTGAAATCTAATGTTCCTGAAAGGTACAACTTAAAGCCAGGGTAATACGTAGATTTCACCTCAAGTGCCAACATCCAAAGGTTGGTAGCAACTACTTGGACCTCTGTGTTGCAAATGATTTCCAAGGACTCTGTCCCCATTCAAAGGAAAAGAGAGTTGTAATCCATTAGAGATGTCTGACCCAGGTAGGATAGGAATGCAGAAGTGTGAGTGGCTACTGGTGTAAGCAAACAAAAGACTGGGAAATAGACAATGAAATAAATGAAAAGTGGCATTTACAGTTTTAATTACCTTTCTCTTCAAAAATACAGGTTTGGTGTGCAAGAATTATTGAGACCAGGATCCAGGCAGCTGTTGTAGCACCAAATGTCAATTGTAATGATCTCATTGGGTTGGAGCTCTATCGGAACCTTAAACAAGAGCTCTTGTCCTCTAGCCAAGCCAGCCTAACAGGAGGTACCAAGGTTTGCTGCCAACTTACATTGCAAATTCTATTGCATTTGCAACCACAGGCTGATAAAAGGAAAATTCCTAGCAAAAAAGGATGGATAAGGGGCTGAAACTGATTTTGCGGTTATTAGGGGCTGGCTAACAATATAAAATTATTCTTTATTATGAGAGCAATGATATGTATCCTGATACTTGGTATCATAAAACCTGCAGAGAATTCAGAATTTTTTATTTCAAAGCAGAAATAAATAAATAATGTTTTATGGGGAGCAAACTTTTAAAAATTTTATTCCCAAAAATGAGACATGATTATGCAACCAAAGAGACACGATCAAGTTAGCTAGCAGTGGAATATTATTCATTTGCATGCTTTACATGGAACATTTAAGTATAGATTATTTCTGTTCTCCCTCATAAAGCCTCCCTTCTAAATGCCAGTTTGAGAGTAAATCAAAGAATAGCTTTACCCTTATAACTGTCCTCGCCTCGTCTACCAATATTCTACAGTTTTCCTGTGTTAAAATGTTTCTGTAGCACAAAACGCAATGCAGGATTATATGTTATGATAGGGTAGATTAGGTCATAAAGTGCCCAAGGGCCTCCATACACCGTAAACAAACCTTTGAAGAAAGAATAAGAAAAATTCTGATTGCTGCCAGTCTGCCCAGCTTCCTCAAGCAAAAGCTTAAAGAGATGGATGAATCTTGTTTCCACACATATCAGGGTCTGTTGGGCCTAGTGGGCCTTGCAGCATTTTTATTGTTATTATTATTGTTGTTGTTGTTGTTGTTTTATTTAATTAATCCAGAACAATCTAAGTGATTCAAGTCTGACTAGTTCAGAATCTTCATGTGTTTAGACAGAGGAGCCCTGGAGGTACTCCCTTCCACCTTTGATTTAAGAAATGTGCTGGCATCAAGACATATAATTCTGAGCATGAGATGGTGGCGAATACACACTTGGAATGGACCTTGGGGAGACCAGAACATTGTTCTGAGTTTTCGTTTGATATCCAAACTAGGATTTCATAGGCCTTTTACAAAGATCAGTTCGTGTCATGAGTATTCTGGTTATGTGATGTTTGTTTAAGCAAATAAATTTGTAAATTTTCACAGTGCAGCAGGGGATATAGAGGGAGGCAGTTCAGTGTTTCTTAAACTAGATTTTTTTCCATATAATTTGGATTATCAAACAAACTTTCCTCTAAATCAATAAGGTTAACTCTGTTTTATTTTAAACTGCTTTTCACAGGGATAGAATGTACTAAATCTTCCCTTATGCCAATCCTTGTGGCCGCTTTCCTTCCTGTAATTCCAGTTCTTGTCTTTGAGCCAGCTCGCCAGATGTATTTGATACTATGGAAACATCTGTGTCTGATGGCACTGGATTGAGTGCATTTATGTCTGTTCCCTGCATAAGATCCATAGGAATTTGTCAGTAGTTCATGAAGTGCTTATTTCAGAAACAGTTTTCTATTTTCTGATTTAGGGCTCCCCAAAATTTTATTTCTAGAACTGGAATTCTTCTCCAAATGATAGTTTTCAGATTTTCTCTCTGGCTCTAAATAAATCACATGGATTCTATTTAACAGTTGGACTTGTTTAATTGGAAAAATTTATGACTCATATTCCAAATATTGACAATCTCCAAGTGTTCCACCTCTATTTTTTATGTTTAAATCCTTGTAAGCCTCTGTTCTTATATCCTGATTTATGTGATAAAAACTTTCAGTGTGTTTCTGCTCTTGTTGGGCTTTAAGTGTAGATAGTTAAGTAGATTATTGCCAAAGACAAGGGTCCCATTAGTGCTTACAACAGAGATTGCCAGGCCTTGTCCCCAAAGCTTCTGACTTTGTGGATCTGGATCAGGGTCAGGGCCTGGAAAACTATATACTGCCTTTTGTTGTTGTTGTTTGTTTTGTTTTGCAGTGCTGGGGATTGAACCCAGGGCCTCACACATGCTAAGCAAGCACTTTTACCACTGGGCTTTATCCCCCACCCCTACATGTTATATTTTTAAAATTCTTCTTTCTTTTAACTTCCCTAAAATAGTCTATTTTAATGCAAATAAGTTTAAAAATCAAAAATCAAAACCAAAAAATACTCCCCCAGTGATGGGTGGTCAGTCCTTGGAGAACCCCTGGGAATTTCTCTATTACTGACAACATTAAGGACCTTAGGTAAGTCCTGTTGGCTGCAATGTCTAATCCCTCTGGTTCCCTCTAGTGGGCTAGAATAAAATGCACTTTCTACAATTTAAAACAAATCATGTGCGTGAAATTAAATTAAAACGCACGTAAAGATCAATTACAAGATGCATTCTGAAAACAATAATATGCATTTCAGCAAAATTGGTGTGGCCCCTAACAGAGTGGGAAGGCCCCACCATATCTGCTCCACAACTGGTTTTGCTGCGGGGAGGGAGCCAGCGTTGCACTAGGGATGCACGCCACAGGCAGAGCTTTCCTCTGCAGACTTCGTGCAAGAATCTCTGCCCAGCCCCAGAGCCCCACTAGGATTTGCTCTGCAAAATCCTAGGACAGAGAAAAATGAAGTGTTAGAACTCAATACGTGTTATGTTGAATTCATGTCATTCACTGCACTCAATGCATCTTCCACTGAGAGGGGAAATTAAAGGGAAATTGAATCTGGTTGAATACTCCCTGTGTTCAAGTTAGATAACCTTGCCATGTGACACACTGGGCACATTCCAGAGACACCAAGCTACAAGGCCAAATTTCCAGGCATGACTGTCTCTGTCTATTAACCTTGCATTACTCCTGGGCCTGGAGGAGTGAAAAGCTCTTCCTTTGGGGTTGCCTTGATCCAAGTGTGCACTGCATGCAGGGGTCAGTGCCAACTCAAACCAGCCTGGGGAGAAAGCAGCATGAGCCCAGTGCCTTGGATTCGTTTCCAGGGGCTCGGGGAGGTGGGCTCAAGAATCTGTCTTAGAGGTTTCCAGTTCAGCTCCCTCACTGAGCAGATAAGGAAACAGGAGCCTAGGATCCACATCTATGGTTGGCTTCAGTACTTGTTCCTGGTGGAATATTCTATCCCAATAGAATAGGTATTCTAGCAGGCTCAGGAAGCTCTTCTATCTTGTTGCAACCTTAGAGAGCTTGTGAATGGAGATGACAGCTAGAATAGCATAGAGAGGCACCTGTAAATTAGTGTACCTGCAGCCACAGTCAATCCACAGTCAATCCTGCAATCGGAAATATACAGATCATGATGTAGACTACTGTGATGTTGATTCTATTCTCGGCATCTCTTTCAAATCTGCCTTCTCTCCATGCTCAGTGACAACATCCTGGTCTTAGCCTTTGGGAGTGGTCTTCCTGGATAATACAACCACCTTCTTTGCTATAGTTTTAACTACAGCAAGAGTAATTTTTTTTTCAGTTTTGCAAATCAAACCTGGGACTTCGTTCATGCTGAGCAAATGCACTACACTGAGCCCCAGGCCCCATAGGGTGCTATTTTTAAAGTGCCAATCTCTTCAAGTCACTACAGTTTAAAACTTTGCAGTGTCTTTCCATTGTGCTTAGGATAAAAACTAAACTTATTAGCATGATTTGGAAGGCTGGCTACGAAATATTTACCAATCCTGGTCATAGTGGGAGACTTGTAGCTCCTTAAATGTACCTTAGTCATCTAAGCTTCTACCTCTTAATCAGTGTTTTTCCCTTGCCTGAAACAGTGTCTACCTTCCCACACTTTACCCGTCCCATCCTCTTCACCTCACTACTGCCTACTCGAGCATCACTCGCTGCTACTAAGCATCACTACTATTGAGCATCACTGCCTTGCTACTGAGCACCACTTCCTCCAGGAGGCCCCTTGCTCTCAGCTCCCATACCACCTTATGGTCTGCACTCTGTAACTTTCACCATCTTGCACTCACCTGCCCCTGTCTCCCTACCACCTTGTACTCATCTGCCTCTGCACTCTCCACTACAAAGAGCCTGTTGGCTTTATTCTCACTAGCATCCCAGCACCTAGCACAATGTTTGGCACAAGTAGGTGGTCAATGAATGTCTGGTAAAGAATGAATGAAGGAAGGAAGGAGTGAATGACCCAAGGGACAATTCCACACTGCACATGTTCATCCCTCCTTTCTCAGCCTTTCACCCCACCCAACTCTGTCATGGAATCTTGAGAAGGAAGGAGACATGCTTGGTTTGAAGAAGCTTCCAGGTGACTTCACAGTACCTGCTTCCCTCCTCTCCTGCCTGGCCTGGAATTCCTGATCTATACAGCCCCTCAGCTCCAGACCTGGAGAGGTTGAATGATTTGGCAGAAGCAGGTATCCTAAATCCTGGGCTAAGCCCCTTTCTGTGAAGTTAAATAACATTGACAGATAATCAGAATATGCCCTCTCGTAGCCTGCATGTGTTATGATATTTTTTTCTAAAGGGCAGAAAACAGTCCTACCACTACTTGTTTTCCTTCCATATCCTACACCCTCCCCTCCCACTGACACCTGCTGTGATTAGCAGAGTTCTAAGATGTTCCCCAAGAGGCCCCATCACCACCAGTGTGCACACACCTCTTCCTGGTTTTTCAGTCAAACATTAACCAAAGTGCTGTTGGAAAGGGATTTTGCAGGTTTAATTTAGGTCTCAATATTCTAGACTCCCTTAGGAGAGGGAGATTGTTCTGAGAAGACTTAGGCTGTGGCAAACAATCAAAACGCAGTCTCAGTCATTTCAAGAACATTTATTGCAATCGTGACCAAGACAGGTTCTTTATTTGTTAACACTCCATGCAAACTTTATACAATCTTATGATATTTTAGGGCAAAAAGAGAAAGAGAGAGATTAGTACAACCTGGAAAGCAGGTTGGGCAGTCCATTTACCGCGGTGTTCACTTGGCTGTGTTGGGATCTCAGATCTGGGTCAGTTGTGAGTTTGGTTCAAGCTTTCAGGCCTGACCTTAACCAGTAGTGCTTGACCAGAATCCAGCTACCTGTGCAAAGGCCTCCAGCCGAGCCAGCACCAACCTCATTATCAGTTGTGGTTTGAATGGTAAGGTATCGAGGCTCCTTGGCAGAAGCTGAAAGGTTTTCAGTGTCAGGTGCTGACAATTATAGTCCTCAGATTACTAGGGACTCGATATGGTTGTCAAGGTGCTCCTGCTCAGCAAGCATTGCACCTGCACATTGCCTAGCATGCCCAGATGTTGCACCTGTGCCTGGTGCCTGTGTGTTGGCCCTGATACTCTGGGTGTGTTGTGCCATACCTGAGTGTGATGTGAGAGTTATGCTTGCTCTCTGCACTTCATGTGTGAGCCATACCCAGTTGTGCTTTGAAACTTAAGTTCCTCTTTGGCTTTAATGGAGCTTAGAGCTTCTTATTTTGAAATATGTGCCCCATACAGAGTTTATCCTCAGTGGGCTACAGACAGATAAGCTCGTAAAGGGACTCAGTACTTTCTGGAAAGAGATAGTCAAAGCAGAATGGAAATTTAATACAAGGAAAACCCTCCACTGCGTACTTTGATGGTGGAGGGGTACACCGTCAAGTGGGAAACACTGTGCAGCCTCTAGGCACTGAGAACAACCCTGCCAGCAAGAAAGGGGCAACCTCAGTCCTACAACCACGAGGAACAAGATCCTGCAGACAAACTGAATAAACTAGGATGACTCTGAGTCTCAGATGAGAATCACAGCCCTGGCTGACACTGCGATTTCAGTCTTGTAAGACCCCTGGCAGAGAACCCAGCCTGTCATGCCCAGACTTCTGACCTACAGAACTGTAAGTTTGTAAATGGTTATCATTTAAGCCATTAATTTTGTGGTAATTTGTTATGGAGCAGTAGAAAACAAATATACCCTCTACACTGAGATCACATTTAGGAAAATTCTGTAAACCTGTGGGGCTGGAGTACTAGTGGGGAAAGTCTCTCATGTGCTGGCTACCTGGTTGATCCTAACAACTTTCCTGAGTGTACATCATGAGCAGAACTCTGAAAAAACTCTCACAGAAAGTTGACCCATTGGCCCACAGTGGAATTAGGTCAACTCTTTTGGGAATTCAAAAGTAGGTTAGCTGGGCGTGGTGGCACATGCTTGTAATCCCAGTACTTAGGAGGCTGAGACAGGAGGATCGCAGATTCACAGCCAGCCTCAGCAACTTAGTAAGGCTCTCAGCAACAGAGTGAGACCCTGTTTCAGAATAAAAAATAAAATAGGGCTGATGGTATATTTCAGAGGTAGAATGCCCCTGAATTCAATCCCCAGTGCCACACACACACACACACACACACACACACACACAAAGTAGTTTGCCAGCCTGGCCTGGTGGTTGCATGCCTGTAATTCCAGTATTTGGGAGGCTGAGACAAGAGGATCACAGGTTTGAGACTAGCCTCAGCAACTTAGCGACACCCTCAGCAACTTAGTGAAAGCCCGTTTCAAAAAAGGGGCGAGGGGTGTAGCTCGGAGGAAGAATGCCCCTGGGTTCAACCCCCAGTATAAAAAAAAAGTAGTTTGCCAATTTGGAAGCAAAGTTGTAGACAGATAGATAGTTTACGTGCCAGAAAATGCATCATCACCAACCCTGTTAAGCAAATCGGTGTGTCTGTCTAGCTCTTTAATGAATGTCAAGATGTCAAGAAATAAGTCTAAAGAGAAAGGTAAAAATATTTCATGTTATTGGGCTTGCTTAAAGATGGCTACACAGAAATTGTTAACAATATGTGCATTGATTGATTAATAAAGCCAGCTCAAGTTGCAGAACAGGCTTGTATGCAAATTTTCTGAAGTCTTATTTTAAGAAAACTATTCATAGATGCAATTCATTTTATGAATTAAAATGCCTGACTATTATGCCATAACAATTTTTATAAACAATGATTTATAAATAACACCTTTCAAAGCACTGTCAAACAATAGTAAAGTTAGCTTAATTATAATAAATATTTTGTTTGTAACTGAATAGGAATCTAGAGGGCTGTGGATCCCTGGGATTTTTATGTAAAATTAAGTATGCTTATAAGCTTTTTCCTGGGGCAAAGGTTTTATCACTTTCATTAGATACATAGCCCCAAGAAAGCTAAAAACAACTGCTGTATTGTAAAGTTTCTGAACTTGTATCTACTTGGAATATACAAATTAATAATTGCTACCAAAAGTACTTTAAATATGTAAAATAAAATCAACCATTAGGGGCATGGTTTATTTGGTCTTCTAATTGGGCTATTAGTTTCTTCATAACTTAATATCTTCAAGTATTATTAGATTTTCCAGATGGAAAAAAAAGACCTGTACTACCAAGGCAGGGCTTTCTTTTTATATCCATTTTCATTTAGATGAACCCCTTGTAAGCAATGATTTCAGCATGACTCATTTTAATAGCATATAAAACCATCATCATTTTAATAGAGTAGGAGAAGGATTTTACACCCCCAGGTAAAATTTTATAAATAAATCTAGATTTTTTTAATTATAATTGCAATTACTGACATAAAGTTAAAGCTAGTGGGCTAGTTATGATAGTTATTGCCTTGATTTAAAAATTTAAGAGATGCCATTCTAAGCTTCAACATAACCTAATTCTAAAAATTGCATAGAATATTTCCAGTCAATAGAAGTTGTTGACCTTACAAGATGAACTTTGATACTGTAAAGCTCTTTGTGTAATTATCATATATGAGAAGTCTCTAATGCAGTTGCTAAGAACTGTAATAAGCTGGGCGTGGTGGTGCACACCTATAATCCCAGTACTTGGGAGCCTGAGACAGAAGGATCACAGGTTTGAGGACAGTCTCAGCAACTTAGCAAGACCCTGTTTCAAAATAAAGAATAAGAAAAGGGTTGGGGATATAGCTCAGAGGTAGAATGCCCCTGGGTGCAATCCCCAGAACCAAAAAAAAAAAAAATAGAGTAAGGGTAACCCTGCTGGAATTTGAGTTGTGACAGGTCAGAAAATAAAACCTAATGAAACAAAAAGATAAAATTTCTTTGAACTAAACAATTTAACTATCACCTTTAACTTTATAAATGTTGACACCAGCCAGGCATAGTGGCACACGCTTGTAATCCCAGTACTTGGGAGGCTGAGACCGGAGGATCCATGTTCACAGCCAGCCTCAGCTACTTAGTGAGGCCTCCACAACTTAGTGAGACCCTGTTTCAAAATAAAGAATAAAAAAATAGGGCTGCGGGTGTAGCTTGGAGGTAGAATGCCCCTGGGTTCAATCCCCAGTACCGCAAAAAATAAATAAATAAAAATAAAAACAAATAAATAAATAAATGTTTACACCTTCCTTGATTTAGAAGAAATTTTTAGTTTGAGAAATGAAATCATGTTTAAAAAGATTTCTAAAATGTCTTTTAAATGCTGTTCTTAGCCGGGCATGGTGGCGCACGCTTGTAATCCCAGTAGTTGAGAGACTGAGACGGGAGCATCGCAGGTTCATGGCCAGCCTCAGCTACTTAGTGAGGCCGTCTGCAACTTAGTGAGACCCTGTTTCAAAATAAAGAATAAAAAATAGGGCTGGAGATGTAGTTCAGAGGTAGAATGCCCCTGGGTTCCATCCCCAGTGCTGCAAAAAAAAAAAAATGCTGATTAACCAAGACTAAATATCCAAGGACATTTTAAATTTGAAAAATTAAATGATAATTTTCAAGGCCAAGACTACAACTAGTAATATGAAGTTCCATAAATAGTAATTGGCAGTGACTACATATTTAGCATATGCAAAATTGTATTTTGAGATTACTATATTTTGGATCTAAGTGTGCCCTGAAGTTCCATGTGGTAAAGGTTTGTCCCCAGCATGGCACTATTAGGAACTGGTAAAAACTTTAAGAGACAGGGCCCAGTGGGAGGTTTTTGGACCATTCATTTGGTGCATGTCCTTAAAGGGAATTATGAGACTCCAGTCTCCTTTTTCTCTCTTTTTTTTTAATTTTTCTTGCTCCACCACATGTTCCCACCATGATGTGCCACAACAGGCCCAAAGTTAAAGGAGCAAACCAATCATGGACTGAAACCTCTACAACCATGAGCCAAAAAACAAACAACCTTTTCTCTTTGTAAACTGATTATCTCAGGTATTTGTTATAGAAATGGAAAGCTGACTAACACAGAGGTGTCACTCTGTAACTGTTGATGTCTAAACATTTATCTAAACCTGCATGTAACAGCTATAATTTAATCCCACAACCAGTATGTGGGTAACTTAGGTAGAATTAAAATAGCAGGCTAGGAGTGTGGCTTAGTTGTAGAGCACTTGCCTAGCATGCATAAGGCCCTAGATTCCATGCCCAGACTACAAAACAATAAATAATTAAAAAATAAAACATAGAATAGCAAATGAATGTTTCCAGATAAATTTCTCTAAAAAAGTATAAAACTGCCCATATTTATTTCTTAAATGTACCTATCTCCCCAAAGATTCTATGACCCAAACATGTATACATACTCTAAACAGTATGACTAGCAATCAAGTTGTCAACATAAACAACAGAGGTTTTATTAAAGGAGTTTGCACTTGTTGGACCAGCAATGACTGAATTCCCCTAGAAGCCCTGTTTATGTAAAACATGCCCTTTTCCAGTTTCTCTCTGGCCACCAAAACTGCAAGTTCTGGGTCTGAGAGGGCTGTCCCTCTGGTGCTTCTGTAAAGATCACATCCCCACACACAGAGTAGTGCACCTTCGTTCACTCGTAGAAAAGAGATGCACTAAACAGTGACAAAGTGGTCTACTTAGAAAGTATAATAAATAGAGCCAAATCATTAGGTACTGCATCACTCTCCTTAGCAGAGCGGAGTCCAGTACTTCATTGTCACTTCAGACCTTCGGGCCTTTTTGAGAAATCTCTTTGCCTTATTCACAATCCACTTAGCCTTCGAATCTATTTAGCATGAAGCCAGGTGTAAGTGATACAGATGATGGGTTCATTTACACTTAAATACCAATCATTCAGCAGATAGCAAATATCTTAGAGGTCTACACTAGAATGTGGATGCTGATCAAATATTTATTTATAAATAAGTATAGAAACCACTCCAGATGTTCTGACATCACCGAGTTTTAATTTCTAGATCATGCAATTTCAAGGACTATTTAAAATTAATGAAATGGCACTCGAGCTGAAACTCACATACTACTTATATATTTGTAACTTTTTTATTAAAAATGTAATACATTTCTCCACTGACCTGCTGAATGGGCTCTAATCTACAGGTAAAAATGAAGCCACTCTCACACAATCAAAAGTACAAGATCATTTACTATGGAAAATTACCAAATCACAAGAAAATTCCACATCAATGTATGAAGTCAGTAATATGAAAGCAACACATCCTGGGGAATTTCCCTGAACCCAAGGTGGCGTTAACAATATCAATTAAAGGCACAAAATAATGCAACATCAAGAAAGAGAAAACCATATACAGCACCAGACCAGGGAGAATTGTAGCCTCCAGAGCAGAGCTGGGAAGTCCCATCAGCAGCCTCTCTGCAGTCCTGGTCAGAAAGATGGTTCTGGGAAGTGCGTCTACTCCACCGATGAGAACTCAGAGAGATGCCTGGGTCCTTCCTCCTTTTACGGGGAGGGCTGCCTGAACTCTGTGTGAACTCACTAGGGTAAGCCTTTTGGCATTTGGACTGGTGACCAAATGTCCTGTTAAGCCAATTTTTCCTGGTGCCTTGGCTTACTAAAATCTGGTAAGCAAAGTACTACATCGAAGAGCACAACCTCCCTATTTCTGAGAAACCAGCTAAGAAGAACAAGGTGAGAAGATTGCAGAAAAGGAGAGGAGAGTTGAAGGGGAGGCTCACATCCGTATGCACTATATCTACCCAAACAGCAATGACTCTGTAATGAGTTACCACTTCGTACTCACTAAGATGGCTACTAAAATTAAAAAATAAAAATAAAAAAAGACAAGTGCTGGTGAAGATATAAAGAAGCATGAGCCCTTGTATACTTTCAGTGTGGCTGTAAAACAGTGCAACCACTTTAGAAAACAGCTTTGAAGTTCTTCAAAATGTTAAACACAGACTTACCATATGACACAGCAATTCCACTCCTAGACATGTAGTCAAGAGAATTAAAAACATATATTCACCACTTAAACACTAAATGTTGATAGCAACATAATAGCCCAAAAGTGGAAAAAAAACCAGAATGTTCATCTACTGATGAATGGATAAACAGAATGCAGTATATCAATACAACTATATATTACTCAGCCATAAAAAGGAATTAAGGAAGCCGGGCATGGTGGCGCACGCTTGTAATCCCAGTACTTTGGGAGGCGGAGACCGGAGGATCCGGTTCGCGGCCAGCCTCAGCTCTCTCTGTCTCTCTCTGTCTCTGTCTCTGTCTCTGTCGTCTCTCTCTCTCTCCCTCTCTCTCTCTCTCTCTCTCTCTCTCTTTCTCTACCTAGTGAGGCCCTCCACAACTTCATGAGACCCGGTTTCAAAATAAAGTATAAAAAAAATAGGGCCGGGGGTGTGGCTCGGAGGTAGAACACCCCTGGGTTCAATCCCCGGTACCGCAAAAAAAAAAAAAAAAGGAATTAAGAAGCTTGGTATGGTGGTGCACACCTCTAATCCCAGTACTTGGAAGGCTAAGACAGGATCAAGGTCAGCCTCAGCAATTTAGTAAGGCCCTCAGAAACTTAGTGAGACCCTTTGTCAAACTAAAAAAATAAAAAATAGGGCTGGGAGTGTGCTCAGTTGTAGAAAGCTCCTGGGTTCAACCCCAGTACCACAAAAAATAAAATAAAATAAAAAGGAATTAAGGACTGATACATGCTATAAAACATGAGTGAATCTTGAAAACAAGCTAACTGAAAGACATTGTATGATACCATTTCTATCAAATGTCAAGAATAGGTAAATCCAGAGAGAGATAATAGATTAACGGTTGCCAAGAGCAACCAGGTGGCAAGGGGATTGTGCAAGGGTTACCAATATTAAATTTTAGAACATTTCATCAACACCCCAGGCCCTGGTAACCTTTAATTTATATTTTCTTGTGATCATTTTCCACAACAATAAAGGTAACTATTATTGAGTGTTTAGTATTAGCTGAACATTGCTCTAAGCCCTTTACATGTATTATCTAATTTAATACAGACAACAACTCTATGAGGTAGATGATTTTGTTATCACATTTTACATAGGAAGAAACCAAGGTTAAGATAATTTTATAGCTAGTGAGTAGCAGAGCCAGTTGTATTGTTCGACATTTGTTTCCAGTTATTCACTATTATAAAATAATAAGAATTATCCTTGACTGCTGAAGACCATATTTGCTCTGTTGGAAAGGTCCTGGCTTAATTAATAACTGCAGGCCAGAGCCATCCATGCCTAAAAAGTCATATAAATATGCAGAGAGCCTCTGCTTCAGGATCCAAGTCATCTTTGATGTCACCTAATCTCATCTTGATGCTTGCTCTCTGTGACCCGGAATGTGGACGCTGCCGGTCAGGCCCCTGGTCCCTGTCTGCTTCTTTCTCTTTTCGCCAGATCCCTGAACAGGCTTCTTCTGGGAGACACTGGTGCCGACTGTTCCTTTCAACCCTTTGCTGGCTAAACCTGCAGTATGAGACACACCCCACACAGCTGGCTGGACTTGCGGCTTCTAGAAATCCTGAGCCAACTAAACACATCATGAAAAAGGAGGATTCAAGTCCTTTGTTTCTAACCTCTATGAATCTGTTTAGTTATTTGTAAAAGATAATTGTTCTGAGCAGAGACAGACTGTGGGAACAACCAAAACACAGTCTCGGTCAGCTCAAGAATGTTTATTGCCACCGTGAACAAGGCAGGTTCTTTGTTTGTTAACACTCCACACAATTATAACACTTCACACAACGTATGATATTTGAGGCTGGAGAGAGAGAGAGAAGAGAAGTATTAGCACAACCTGGAGAGCAGGTTGGGCGGTCCGTTTTTTGCCATGGGCACAGTTGGCTGTGACAGGGTCTCTGGTCAGTTGAGTCTGATTTAAGTCTTCAGGCTGACCTTAACCGGCAAGAACTTACCACACCTAGAGGACTGGTCTCAACTTAACCAGAGGTGAGGAATTGCCTGACGACTACCAGCCAAGCTGGCCGAATCAGTTAACCTCATTACCAGTGGTCAGAATGGCGAGGCTCCGCCGTGGACAAAGCTGCAGGTGTTCCGTCTCAGGTCCCGATGGTTCTGGTCCTCAGATGTTAGCCATTGTCAAGGCATATCCTAGTTACACCTGGGTGTTTTCACTTGGCGCCTGCACTGCGCAGTTGCACTTATTCTAAGATGTTGCCCAGGTTACGCCCAGGCATGACCTCGGTTCATGCTTCTGGAGCTAAGTGCCTCTTTGACATTAGTGGAGCCATTTTATATGTGCTCCATACAATAATCCTGCTGCATAATTCACAGGGTTGTTTTAAAGATCAGCTAAGATAAGTGCTTCATCAACTACAAAGGTGTAAGAATGAGTCACCGTCGAGTTCCCAAGCTCTGGGGCCTCTGGCAGCGGCCACAGAATTGACACTGCCTCTCAAGGTGACCGTTGTGGAGGTAGCCACCTAGGTTAGGGTATTATTAGAATTGCTGTACTCAAATATATTGTGCTACAGAATCACCTGTTTCCAACTGTCCACGCAAAGGACTAGCTGGGAAACGCTGTCACTATTACCTCTCATTAAATAATCCCTACACAGATCTCATTTCTTCTTCCCTCTCTCCCTCTGTTTCCTGTCTCCACTAAGGGTACCAACATGTGCACAGACTATCAAAATCAGAAATCTAGCAATCTTTCTTGGTTCCTAGTGGTCCGAGTTAAAAATTCCAGGAGTTAGTTTCTGATTTTCCTTCAACCTCACACATAAACTGATCCACAGACTTGGGCTCCCAAATCTATACCCTCCTATCCCTTGGCCTTGGTTAAGGTCTTCTTAGACTTCTTCCAAGAAAATTGCAATAGTTTCCCACCTGGTCACACTTGGTGATTCTACTTGGTCACACCCTCTCCAATTCTCCAGCAACCTATAAGACCTGAATGACATTTCCAATATGCAAATACAATCCCATCTTCAAGCCTTTTCCATTTTGCCAGGGATAAAGCCTAACTGTTTAGAATGGTATGTGGGGCCCTTCACACTTCTGCACAAACTCTTCAACCCCAGGTTCCCCTTTTGACTCGTGTTCCATCTCCAAATGCCCCTGACTCTTTGCAAAGGGACTACAGATTTTTTTTCTTCTTCAGAATATACCATGCACTTTCACACATATGTGATTTTCTAAATCCTTTCTTTGAGCCAGAAAATTCTTCCTCGCCCTTCTCCATCCCTTCTCTGCCTTGTGAGATTCTCCTTACCTTGTATACCAGTCACCTTCATGAAGTCTTCCACAGGCAAGTGGGCCCTTGTTTCTCTAGACTTTCATAGCACTATGGACATTGTCCACCTTGTGATACTGTTATTGATTCACCTACTTCTCTCCTCTAGACTGGGATTTCTAATAAAGAATTTGACTTTATTTTTGAAGTCTGACCACTGATAGTTATCAAGCCCCAGCACTCCCCTCTCCCTTTCTGCCTCTATATCTGAACAAGCTAGTTAAAAAAAAAAATGGACGTGGTGGCTCATGCTTGTAATCCCAGTACTTGGGAGGCTGAGACAGGAGGATTGCAGGTTTGAGACTAGCCTTAGCAATTTAGTGAGGCCCTCTGCAACTTAGTGAGACCCTGTTTCAAAACAAAAAAATATCTCCCTGTCTCTCTGTCTCTCTTTCTCCTTAGTGAGGCCCTCCGCAACTTCGTGAGACCCGGTTTCAAAATAAAGTATAAAAAATAGGGCCGGGGGCGTAGTGCGGAGGTAGAATGCCCCTGCGTTCAATCCCCGGTACCGCAAAATAAATAAATAAATAAATAAATAAAATAAAATAAAATAAGGCTGGGGTGTAGCTCAGAGGTAGGAATGTGCCTGGGTTCAATCCCCAGTGCCACAATAAACAAAAACAAAAACAAACAAAAAAAACTTCTCCTACTCTCTTGGTGTGTGTATGGTGTCATCAGTCTCAACATCTGAATCAAATTTTAAATGGTTCTCTTCCCCACTTCTGCAGGGTGATTAGAACAGGATTATTAGGCACATGAGTTGTATCTTATATATTTCCCTTTCTGGGGTGCCTGCAATAAAACACCTACTAAATAAATGACTATTGAATTAACTATACCTGAATATTGGTGGAGTATGACAATCCAATTATATATGAGCTGTGGAGTTATCAGTTACTTTGTGAACACTTTAAATATGGTCAGTGGGAAAATGAACACCATCAGAAATATTTTGGAAAAATTAAAATTTATAATTTGCAAAATTAAGTAAACATGTATCTAAAAATATAACCTTGGTAAAAGATTTGCATAGATATTTCTCCAAAGAATATATGCAAATGACCAATAAGCACATGAAAAATGCTCAACATCTTTTATCATTAAGATGCAAGCTGAGCCTGGTGGTGCAGGCCTGTAATCTCAGTACTTGGGAGGCTGAGACAGGAGGATTACAGGTTCAAGACCAGACTCAGCAACTTAGCAAGACTCTCAGCAACCTAGCGAGACTCTGTTTCAAAACAAAAAATAAATAAATAAAAAGGGGTGGGGGTGTAGCTCAGAGGTAGAATGCCCTGGGTTCAATCCCCAGTACCACAAACAAAACAAAACAAAAAGATGTAAATCAAAACAACAATGATATACCACTATGGACACACTATAATAACTGTACACAAAAAAGCAAACAATAATATTAGATAGTGATGATTATATTACACAACTTAGAATATGCCAAAAGCCACTGCATTATACACTTTTAAGAAGTGAGTTTCGTGAGGCAGGAGGACTGCAGGTTCGAGGCCAGTGCACAGTAACTTAGCAAGACCTGTTTCAAAATTTGAAAATAAATAAAAAGGACTGGGGGTGTAGCTCAGTGACAGAACCTCTAGGTTCAATCCCAAGTAACACAAAAAAGTGAATTTCAGGGCCGGGCATGGTGGTACACGCTTGTAATCCCAATACTTTGGGAGGTGGAGACCGTAGGATCCAGGTTCGCAGCCAGCCTCAACTCTCTCTCTTTCTCTCTCCCTCCCTGTCTCTCTCTCTCTCTCTCTCTCTCTCTCTCTCTCTCTCTCTACCTAGTGAGGCCCTCCGCAACTTCGTGAGACCCAGTTTCAAAATAAAGTATAAAAAAATAGGGCCGGGGGTGTAGCGCAGAGGTAGAATGCCCCTGGGTTCAATCCCCGATACCGCAAAAAAAAAAAGAATAAAAAATGGGGCTGGGGGTGTAGCTCAGAGGTAGAATGCCCCTGGATTCAATCCCCGATACCACCAAAAAAAAAAAAAGAAAAATAGCTTGCCTTTTCATAGTTTATCATCTAACATCAAGGAGACCAATGTGAATTATGGTGAAACATATGTGCAAAGATTTTTAAAACTTAAAAAAAGTAAAAGTCCTTTTTAAAGTTATTATTAATATATTACTAGAAGGAGGTTTAAAGCTTTCCTAGTAAACCTTCTTTCATCAACTTAATTAATTAAATAATTTTAAATTTAAAAAATATTTCCAGTCCAGTTGTTTTAGTCAGTTTAGGCTTTTATAACAAAATACACAGGCTTGGCTGTTTAAACATGAGACATTTATTTCTCCCATTCTGGAGGATGGAAGTCCAAGATCAAGGTGCCAGCGCGGCTGGGTCCTGGTGAGGGCCATCTTCCTGGCTCACAGACACCTTCTCGCTGTGTCAACACCTGCTGGAGAGAGAGTTCTAGTGTCTCTTCCTCTTTTTATAAACCTCTCTTGCTTGAGGCCCCCACTCTCATGACCTCATCTAAAAATAATTATATCCCCAAAAGTCCTCATCTCCAAATACCACCACATCAGGGTTCAAAATTCTTAACATATAAATTTGGAAAGTTGGGGGCCAAGATTTCAACATGTAAATTTGGGGGGGACACAATTCATCCACTCTTGAAAACACATGGAGCTCATTTCTCCTGCCAAAAGGTATTTCCATACCTGGGAAACAGGAGATAATTAAACACACCCACCCAAGGGAAGCTGTGGAAAGCACCCACTAGATGTTGAGCTCACCGGGGGCAGGGACCATGTATTTTCCTTAGTATTCCCAGCACCTCCTAGATCTTTTTGATACATGGTGTACATGAGGGAAGAAAGAGAATGAATGAGCCACCTTGAGTGACAGAGCTTCATGAGCAGTCAAAGAAGTGAGGGTTCTACAGAGGCGTCACTCATCATCAGGATTGAATGATCTCATTTGGAGAGGCCTCCAGGTGCTTGTTCTAATCCCTTGGTTTAGAAATGAAGACTGAGCCAGGCGTGGTGGCACACACTTGTAATCCCAGTACTTTGGGAGGTGGAGACCGGAGGATCCGGGTTCCCGGCCAGCCTCAGCTCTCTCTCTCTCTCTCTCTGTCTCTCTCTCTCTCTCTCTCTCTCTCTCTCTCTACTTAGTGAGGCCCTCCGCAACTTCGTGAGACCCGGTTTCAAAATAAAGTATAAAAAATAGGGCCGGGGGCGTAGCACGGAGGTAGAATGCCCCTGCGTTCAATCCCCGGTACCACAAAAAATAAATAAATAAATAAATAAATAAAATAAAGTAGGACTGGGGGGTAGCTCAGAGGTGGAATGTCCCTGGGTTCAATCCCAAGCACCACACACACACACACACACTGCTATGGTGGAAATTAAAGGGAGCTATGATGAAGAATGGCTGGAGGAGTCTACTTTTGGCCTCATTGAGGAGGTTACATTTCAGGTGAATGATGAGAAAGGAGAGGAGACAGCCATGCAAAGACCTGAGAGGAAAGTGTTTCAGGCAAGAGCAAACTGCAAAAGCCAAGAGACTGTAAAAAGCTCGGCTCCAGAAACCACCAGAAAGCCAGTATGGCTACAATGTAGTGTCGAAGAAGAGACTGACATAAACGACGTTATCAGGAGCCACGTCCTGCAGGGGCCCACGGTCACACCTACATTAGGTCTTATACCCTTGCCATCAGGGCGATGGGAGGTCTGCACAGTACGACCAAGGGATGGGAAAAAGGGGGCAGAAGAGGACACCCAAACTTCCCTGTTCCTCAGCACATACGGGCTTCCTAAACTGACAGCCCATCATCTCGGCTTTGGTCTCTATTTAGGTCTGGCACATGAAAAGCCCATTGTGTTAGTCAGCTTTTTGTCACCATGACCAAAGTTCCAGAAAAGAACATCATAGAGGAGGAAAAGTTTATTTTGGCTCACAGTTTGAAAGGTTTGAGACCATGGTGAGCAGTCGTCATTTCTTTGGGCCTGAGGTGAGGCAGGACATCATGGCAAACAGGCATGACACAAGAAAGTTGCTCAGCTGATGGCAGAAGGGACAGAAAGACAGACAGACAGATAGACCACGGACTGGTGTAGTTCCCAAGGCCATGCCCCTAGTGTTCGACTTCTTCCAACCATGCCCCACCTGCCTAAGCTTTCACTACCTCCCAGTAAGACCATTCAAATTATTATTATTTTTTAGTGGTGGGGGTTGAACCCAGGGGCATTCTACCTCTGAGATAGACCCCTAGTCCTATTTTTTTTATTTTTGAAACAGGGTCTCCCTAAGTTGTGGAAGGCCTCACTAAGTTGCTGAGGCTGGCTGCGAACCTGTGATCCTCCTGTCTCAGCCTCCCAAAGTACTGGGATTACAAGTGTGAGCCACCACGCCCGGCCCATTCAAATTATTAACCCACCAACTGGATTAATCTACAGATGAAGTAAGATCCCTCATGGTCCAATCATTTCACCTCTGAACATTACTGTGCTGCCTAACACTGGGTTTTTAGGGGACATTCCAGATCCAAACTGCTATAGTTTGGATTTAAAATGTCCCCTAAAACCTCGGTGAGGACAACGAAGCCAGGTGCAGAGGCAGGGCATGGCTGGGGGGGGGGGGAGTCACTGGGACATGGCCTTGGGGACTGTGTCTGTCCCTGCCCCTTCCCCTCACCGAAAGCAACATTTCCTCCACCATGTCCTGAGGCCCTGCTGCCATGGTCTCTGCCTTGGAGCCGGGCAACCATGGACTGAAACCTGTGAAATCTCTAAAGCCATGAGCCAAATAAACCTTTCTCCCCCTAAGTGGTGTTTGTCAGGTATTTGGGTCGCAGCTATGAAAAATCTGACTAAAACACAAACCATAACATCCATGTCCCCCCACATCTTGCCCTTCAAACTCCACAAGGCTCTGTGGGTCTCCCCTTCTGTCCCTTTCTCCCATCCCTCCCAGGTCCTGAAATCCTCCTGGTGTAGCTTTTTGGATTCATAGTCGTTTATCAGAAATATCTCCTATATCCACAACCACTTCTGTAACTATTTCTCTGTTTTCTTGCTCTAATGAAAGTTGAGCTCCCCTCTCCCAGGACACTGTTTTCCTTGTGGCCCTTTCAAGTAGCAGCTGTTTTCTCCCCACAGACAGCAGAACCTGGAGGTGGGACAGGGGCTGTTATTGCTGCTGTCAGACCAATTTTCTTTCCGTTTGCCTAAACAAACCCCACTTTGAATCTCTTATCTTCAACTCATATCATTCACTACCTGCCATCGTAGCTGTCGTCTACCAGGTTCCAGTTCATTCCTCATAGGTTTTACTTTATTTATTTATTTATTTATTTATTTATTTATTTATTTTGGTACTGGGGATTGAACCCAGGTACATTGGGCCTCTGAGCTACACCCCCAGCACTTCTTATTTTGAAACTCACTAAATTGCTGAGGCTGATCTTGAAGCTGTGATCCCCCTGCCTCAGCCTCTCAAGTGCTGGGATTACAGGAATGCAACACTATACTAGGCTCCTCAAAAGGTTTTAGCTCCTTGCTGTCATCCTCTTCTTCCCTGTATCTTCTCCACCAGCAGCCTCATCCATCTCAGCTGCTGACAACTCTATCCTCCCAGTTTCTCCAGCCAAAATGTCTGGCATCATCCTTGATCCCTTTCCCACATCCCTCATCCAATCCAACAAGAAATGCTGTTGCCTCTACCTTCAAAATACATCCTTCAGAATCTGATACATCTCATCACTCCACAGTTACCTATTCCTACCATTTCTCACCTGGATTACTGCAAAAGCCACAAAATAGATATCCCTGCTCTCATATTTGCTTCCTAGAGTGATGCTTTAGAGATGTAAGTTAGATCATGGTATGTGTCTGCTCAAATCACTGAGGCAGCTTTCCATTCTACTTGGAGAAATTGAGAAATTGCCCAAGTCCTGACATTGGCCTGCCCAGCCTTACATGCCTGGCCCGATTACAGACAGCCTTACTCATTAGGCTCTTCCTGTACAGACCTCCTTTCTGGTCCTTGAAAATGTAGACACATTCCTGCCTCGGAGCATGTGAACTTTCCAGATGCTTTCCCGACAGATTTCTACACAGCACACTGTCTTGTCTCCTTCAACTCACTAATCAAGTCTCGTCTTCTTTCAAATAAAACCACCAAATTTACAATTGTTACTCACCTTCCCAGCATTCCCCAACCCTTCCTAGTCTACTCAACTTTTTATTTGTACTATTGCACATATCATTTCTGGACCTATTATTATATTTATTGGTTATTAACTTCTGCTCTGGTTTGGACCTGAAGCGTCCCCCAAAGGCCCATGTGTTAAATGCTTGGTCTCCAGGGTGTCATTATGAGGTGGGGCCTAGTGGAAGGAAGTTCACTCACAGGGACATGCCCTTGTAGGGGACATTGGGACCCCAGTCTCTTTCTCTCTCTTTCTCTCTCTCTCTCTGCTTCTCATATGCCATGAGGTGAACCGTCTTCCTCTGCCACGTGTTCTCACCATGATGTGCTGTGCTGCCACTGGCCTAAAGCAACCAGACCAAGTGACCATGGACTGAAACCTCTGAAACTGTGGGCCAAAATAAACCTTTCTTTCTTTTGAGTTGTTTATCTCAGTTATTTAGTCACAGTGACAGAAAACTAAAACAACTACTTCCTTCTGTTGACTGAATATAAATTCCTGAATATGAAGGAATGTGTCTACATTTTCAAGGACCAGAAAGGGAGTCTGTACAGGAAGAGCCTAATGAGTAAGGCTGTCTGTAATCGGGCCAGGCATCTAAGGCTGGGCAGGCCAATGTCAGGGCAGGAATTGTTTCCCGGTCTATTTGGTTTTGCTCCCCCACGTATTTAAGAGCCATGTCTATCATGTAGTAGAGATTCCATGGTTTTGGAATCATGACGCATGGTGAAGAATTGGGATTATAGTAAATGAAATTAAATCTATTGAGAGTTTCAAGTAACTTATGTGATCCAATTTACTTTTTAAAAAATTATTTTGTTTGATATATGGCACAAATTTTATTGTGGGAATACAGGTGATACATTGTCAGTAGAAATGGAGAATGGATTCCGTGGGGTTTGTTTGTTTGTTTGTTTGTTTGTTTGTTGTGGTATCAGGGACTGAACCCAGGGACATTCCACCCCTGAGCTACACCTCCAGCCCTATTTTATTTTTTATTTTGAAACAGGGTCTCACTAAGTTGTTGAGGGCCTCTTTAACTTACTGAAGCTGGCCTCGAGTCTGTGATCCTCCTGCCTTGGCCTCCCAAGTACTAGGATTATAGTCATGTCCCACCATGCAAGGCTGGATTCAGTGTACATTTTGAAGATAGAGCTGGTAGTACTTGCGCTTTCATTGAATGAGCTCAGTGAGAGAATGGAGAGAATCCAGGAGGAGTCTCAGGTATCTGGCTGGGAAAAAATGTGTAGGATGCTGTACAGATTTACTGAACAAGGGAAACTGAGGCAGTGTATTGGGCCCTTCTTATACACCACCTTGGATCCTCTGTGTCTTGCCTTACCTCCTGGACTTTCTGGTATCGTATACCTGCCTCAGTCACCCCTGCAGGTTGATGCTATCCTGTTACTGAGATCAACCACCAACCACACACCCAGGATCTCTGGCTCCTACTGTCATTTTTTTTTTTTTTTTGCAGTACCGGGGATTGAACGCAGGGGCATTCTACCTCTGCGCTACACCCCCGGCCCTATTTTTTATACTTTATTTTGAAACCGGGTCTCACGAAGTTGCGGAGGGCCTCACTAGGTAGAGAGAGAGAGAGACAAGGAGAGAGAGAGAGGGAGCTGAGGCTGGCCAGAACCCGGATCCTCTGGTCTCCGCCTCCCAAAGTACTGGGATTACAAGCGTACGCCACCACGCCTGGCCCTACTGTCATTTTGATAATGGGAAAAGGAGCTAGGCAGATAAATTACCTCTGTCCTCCCCACAGTGGACTCTTCCCAGTCATGTTTTCTCCACCAGACCTGCCCAAGGAGCTACACACAGTCTAGCCTTCCTTAACCACTTTCATAAGTGTGACTGTCATGCAAGGCACCTTCTGACCCCACATCCCAGCACCGAGACATAGGGGGGCTTGAGAAGGCTGCAGGAGAACCAGCAGCCTCAGGACATAGCCAGATTTTGTTTAGAGCAGTACAGGGAAAGGATGCTGAGAATCCAGAGGGATTTGAAGAGAGTGGGCGGCAGGTTGTGCAGTTTGTTGGTCACAACTCCAGAATTTCAAAGAATACAGTGAGCGCACTTAAAGGGGAAAGGTACATCCGACAAGCTGATGCTGATTGATCTGGGAGTTGCCCATGAAAGCCGTGTGCATGCTTGAGGAACGAGCTGGCACTAGACCCCTGCCATGCCCAGCCCCTGGCTGGAGCAGCCCCGGGGGTGTGGGGAACCAGAGGGGCAGCAGGTGGACTGGTAGTCACCTGTGCTCCCTTCTGCCATGAGAAGCAAGAGACAAAACTTCCCCCTCTCCTTTCTTGAACTGCTTCACCTGGCATTTGGCCTAAGGAAAAATGTAGGGCAAGTATCCTTTCACGGCACTTGGTATTTTGTTGCTCTTTTTTGCAGAAGTCGTCCTTTCTCTATCTCACACAGACAAGTCTTCCATGATGCCTTGGATCTTGTCTCTTTTTTTATCTTCTCTGATATTTTAAGTATCTTTCTCAATTCAGTTCCTATCTTTTCCACATGTTTCCCTTAAAAAAAAATTGGTGTCTATCTCAAGTAGTGAAAAAGGATTGCAGTCCATTTTCTAAATGACTAAGATGCAGTCACTCTTTCGAGTGGTGCCCATCAGGTGGGCAACACTTCAGGGGAAGAATAGGTAACAGCTCCTGATGCTCTGCTTCCCAAGTGCTGGAGTGGGAGCCAATTAAACTGAAAGGGGAAAAGGAAAAAGAGACCGCTTTACTCTAACGCCCATTAAACTTTCAATTGCCAGAACACCAAAAATATTCTTAGAAGAGCTTTTGTAAAAGTGACTTAACATAAACTGGATGGAAGCCATTATATACGACATGTTCAACTTGAAATGTGACTGTTCAGAAGCCCTGTGTAATAAATAGACCATTTCATGGACACAGGAAGTCCTCACCTGCTTTCCTTCCAGAATAAATAAACTTCAGGGATTATGTAGTTTTAACGATTAAAGTAATAGTTACACTACATACAAATGGCCTTGTTACTTTGCTATGTTCTAAAACTACTCAAAGACCATGGAAATGATTTTTTTTATTTTCTCTAGGGCTGTTAAATAGTCCAAAGACTATTTCTTGTAATGAAAATATTCAGCTCCATATACCAAGAAATTGCTTTGGTAGAGAAATATGAATTTCCAAGATTACCCTTATTTGCCTCCTTCCTGCAGCTGAAACTATTACATGCTTTTTGTGGCACATTAAATTGGTTCATCCCTGACATTGCCAAAAAAAATTTTTTCCATAGAGATTAGAACATGACAATCTACTCAGCAGGCACTACCCTACTCTCAGGACCGACTCTCACTGAGCATGTCTTCAAAGTTCCTCTGTTTTGCAGCAAATCTCAAAACATCTCTTTTGAGGCTGATTAATATCCTGTTGTATTTTTTACCACTGTTTGTATATCTGTTTATCCATCAACGGACACTTGAGATGATTGCACAGTTTGGATTATTGTAAATAATACTGCTATAAACATGGGTGTACAAACATGAAATTCAATTTTCAGTAAGCATAAGGCAGCAGGAATGACAAGGATACTTTTACGGCATTCTTCCTCTTCATTTCCTGGGTCACCACCCTCCAGTTACAGGCGATGACTTGAGTAAATACCAAGTTTAAACTGCAGGTGGCAGCAAATATCCAGAAACTAAATGTAACTTTCAGCAAACGCAGAGCTGGTTTTAGTGATGAATTTTGCCTCTTCAGAGCAGAATCGACGTTTTTCTCTAGCTCTGGCTATGGCTCAGATACAGTGTGTGTTCTCCCTGGTCTCATGTATTGAAATTTAATACCCACTATGAGGTATTAGGAACGTAGAAACTTAACCCAACTATGGTGTTTAGAGGTGGGAAGGTAATTAAGATAAGGTCATCAAGGTGGCTTTAACCAGTATTTAAGAAAGAGAACGCTGGGTGTGGTGGTGCATGCCTGTAATCCCAGTACTTGGGAGACTGACACGGGGATCACGGGGATCACAGGTTCAAGGACAGCCTCAGCAATTTAGTGAGGCCCTCAGCAACCTAGTGAGATCTTGTTTCCAAATAAGAAATAAAAGCCGGGTGTGGTGGCGCATGCTTGTAATCCCAGTACTTTGGGAGGCAGAGACCGGAGGATCTGGGTTCGCGGCCAGCCTCAGCTCTCTCTCTCTCTCTCTCTGTCTCTCTCTCTCTCTCTACCTAGTGAGGCCCTCCGCAACTTCGTGAGACCCAGTTTCAAAATAAAGTATAAAAAAATAGGGCCGGGGGTGTAGCGCGGAGGTAGAACGCCCCTGGGTTCAATCCCCGGTACCGCAAAAAAAAAAAAAAAAAGAAATAAAAAATCGGTCTGGGGGTGTAGCTCGGAGGTAGAATGACTCTGGGTTCAATGCCCAGTACCACAAAACAATAAAATAAACAAATAATTAAAAAGAAGAAAAGAGAACAGAGGACATACACACATGCACGCGCGTGCGCGCGCGCGCACACACACACACACACACGTGTGTGTGTGTGTGTGTGTGTTCCCTGTCTCTTGCCACATGATGACCTGCACCACTTTGGAACTCTGCCAGCAAGAAGGCCATCGCCAGGTGTGACCCGTTGGCCTTGGGCTCCAGAACCATGAGCCCAAAATCTCTTTATTAAAACTTCCCCAGTCTGTGGCATGGTGTTATTGGCAACAGGAAACAGACTAACCCCATCTCCTATGTTCAATGTAAGGAACACCTGAAACATTTCTTTGGGCTTAATTAATGAGGAGCACTTTAACTGTGAAATGAAAGAACAGTGAGTTCGTGGAATTAGCCTCTGAGTGCTGGGGCTCTGCTCAGAGCTTGCAGGACTTTGCCTAAAATGTCTCAGCCAACCACAGCCACGACTTTACCATGTCTTGGAGCTCTGAAAGTAGTGTTCTTTATTCATGAGGAATTGCCTCTGGCTTTCCTATGTAACAGACACTGCTAAGTGTCTATCCAATGTCCTTCTCACCTTCTTCCCTACTAATAAAAACCTAAGCTAGCCGGGCGTGGTGGCGCACGCTTGTAATCCCAGTACTTTGGGAGGCGGAGACCGTAGGATCCGGGTTCGCAGCCAGCCTCAGCTCTCGTTCTGTCTCTGTCTCTGTCTCTCTCTCTCTCTGTCTCTCTGTCTCTCTCTCTCTCCTTAGTGAGGCCCTCCGCAACCTCGTGAGACCCGGTTTCAAAATAAAGCATAAAAAATAGGGCCGGGGGCGTAGCGCCTAGGTAGAACGCCTCCGCGTTCAATCCCCGGTACCGCAAAAATAAATAAATAAATAAATAAATAAATAAATAAATAAATAAATAAATAAATAAAAACCGCAATTTGATTAGAGCCACAGCATGCCCAACTAAAAAATAACTACATTTCCTCACTTCCCTTGCAGCCAGCGGTGACCACGTGACCCGGATGTGCCCTGGAAATGGAAGCTCAGGTCTGCGGGAGATCAAAAGTTTTACTTTCCTGGTAGAGGCTCCACCTACCCCCTGTGGATGTTGTTTTATTTCATTTTGTTTGGTTTGGTTTCTATCTAAAACATGCCTGGGAAACAAAAGGTGGGGTAACTGTGTTGAAACAGTGAGAATACCAGGAAGCTAGCAGCCCCACATCAGGCATTGCAAAGTAGTAAAAGGAGCCCGGAGCAACCGTGACCCAGGTGAGGTGCCCCCTCACCCCCCCCCCCCGCCATGGCTCCCACCTCTAGCTGGGTCCTTAGTTTCAAGTAGGACCTCTTGGTTCCTGTTATATGAGAAAAGTATCTCCCTATTGAGTTAAATTACCACTTAGATGTACGTTAGGTGAAACAGAACCCAACCCCTAAGTAGACTAATGAATATCCTCTGAAACAGGTAGATGAGTTAAAGGTGTGTTTAGAGATAGGAACAATAAATACAGCTGGGCACGGTGGTGCACATCTGTAATCCCAGTACTTGGGAGTCTAAGACAGGAGGAGCACAGGTTCCCAGCTAGACTTAGCAACTTAGTGAGGCACTGTTTCAAAATTTAAAAAATAAAAATAAAAAATAGGGCTAGGAGCATAGCTCAGAAGCAGAATGCCCTTGGGTTCAATCCCCAGTACTACAAAAAAATAAACAAATAAATAAACACACTTAGGTTTTCTAATTTTAAGAAAAAGAGCCTAAAACATAGTGCAGAACTATATTTTTATCTTATGTGGGTCTATAAATCCTAAGGCAGATACTGTCTAATATTTAAGTAATGAGTTAGTAGGCCTTTAGATAAATGAAGGAATTATATTTGGGAGTGAAAATAGCAGAAGAGGCTTTTTAAATTTTAAAAAAAGCAAAGCTCAGTGTCCTAAGATTTCTCATAAAATCCTCATGAAAAAAGAGACCCTATTCATTAACAGATTCAATCTGTCTGACTTTACCAGAGTGCTGTAATAACTCATTTATGAAGTGCCCCAGGGTCAAGATAATCTATATCCTATTTTATAAGAAGGTTTGGAAGCCCATGCACATAGCTAAAATATTCATCCAGTGAAATGAACATTTACCAACATCCAAGAGAAAGAAAGAGGATTCTCTCTCTCTCTCTCTCTCTCTCTCTCTCTCTCTCTCACGCGCGCGCACACACACACACACACACACACACACACACACACACAGTAAAATGAGAGCGTTGGGGGAAGTATTCCAGAATCAGAGCACCGAATGGAATGGAACTGAAGAGGAGGAGGAGAGTGGGGGTGTGGGAGACTGAGGTTCAAGTGCTAAAACCAGGTCTAAATCTGTGGCCCTAATTTCTTCTCTATACTTAGAACAGGTTTCTGCATTTGTAAAGTGAGACGTGAAATGCCTCATGACACTGATAATTTAGTTGCAGAATTAAAAAATGAAGGCACATTAACACAAAAGCAAACGGTATGGCACAGTATGTAATTAATGGCTAAATTATATGGTTAGAGGACAAGTACTACAGAAACTGAGAAAAAAGAGAGAGCTGTAAGACCAAGAATAGTTGGGAAAGGGAGTCCTGGGGGAGATAAATAGGGAGAATTTACAAAGCAAAAAGGATGAAATAAAAACCTTCTCAATAGAAAGGAAGAAGATTGGGAGGTACAAAGATGATTAGCTTATTTGTAGATGGGAGGGAAGGCTGGTGTAGGAATAGTGAAATCTATAGTTAGATCTATAGGATTGGGTCAACTTACAGATGCCCCCAAAAGCTTGGAAGAAAAGGTTTTGAAGGTGACTAGGAGAAGTAAATCCTGTTTCCTGGAGAGTAGAGATTATTTAGTCCAGCATTCCCAACTCCACTCAAAGCCCTAATGGTTGGAAAACCCAGCGCCACTCCAGGTGCCCAAATTTGGAATGAGTCTAGGCTTGTGGGCAGCAGCTCCTTTCATTCTCCATCAAATTCCATCCATCAAGGCCCGGGTGATCCTTCTAAAGAAGGAGCCAACCCAACCACCAATCTCCCTTATTACAGAATATTTTCACCACAACTTCTCAGAGATATCTTTCAGTGAATGTTTGTATGTATAAAGAACTTTTGGTACTCTGAAATATACCTACCTCCCAAACATTTTTTATGCCTGCTGTGGTTTGTCCCAAAACTCATGTTGAAATTTGATTGATATTGTGTCAGTGCTGAGAGGTGGGGCCCTTAGGAGGCGATTAGTTTGTTAAAAGAGATAATTTACTTTAAAAAAAATATTGGGGATTGAACCGAGGGGCATTCTACCTCTGAGCTACATCTCCAAGCCTTTTTTTAATTTTTTGTCTTGAAACAGGATCTCGCTAGGTTGCTAAGAGTCTTGCTACATTGTTGAGGCTGTCCTCAAACCTGCAATCCTCCCATCTCAGCCTCCCAAGCACTGGGATTACAGGTGTGCACCACCGTGCCTGGACAGATTAACTTCTTGAGGGAGTTTGAGGAAGTGAGTTATTATAAAGTAAGGCGGCCCCTCCTGCTTTCTTTTCCGTGCAAGCCTGCTTGGCCTTCAACTTTTCCACCATGTTATGATGCACCAAATGTGCCCTCAGCAAATGTGGCCACCCAAGTTTGGACTTCCAGCCTCTGGAACTGTGAACTAAATAGACCTTTTTCCTTTATAAATTACCTAGCCTTGGTGGTGCACACCTATAATCCCAGTACTCGGGAAGCTAAGACAGGAGGATCCCAGGTTCAAGGACAGCCTTAGCAACCTAGCAAGACTCTCAGCAATCTAGAGAGACCCTGTTTCAAAATAAAAACAGGGCTGGGGGTGTAGCTCAGTGGTAGAATGCCCCTGAGTTCAATCCCCAGTGACACAAAATAAATAAATTCATTAATTAATATACTATGTATAATATAATATAGAAATAAATAAAAAGGGTCGGGGAGTGTAGCTTAAAGGTAGAATGTCCCTGAGTTCAATCCCCAGTGCCAAAATAGATAAATAAATAAATAAATTACCTAGCCTTAAGTAATAGCAGGCTATGATGATGCCTTGTTTCTTATTATCATGACAACTTTTGTTATATCAGGTGATTAAAATTAGTTCTTTTTAGAAATGAGAAAACTGAGACATAAAAAGCCTATTTCCCAGAGTCCATGCAGTTAATTACTTTCAAATCGAAAGTTAGAACCAAGCAAATAAGTAGATATACTGAGATTACTCTGAATAACTCATATGACCTCTAATTATAAAAGTTAAATTAGTAGCTTAATGGCATAGCCAGTACTTGGCTTATTTGTCAAAATCATAAGACTGTGAAAACAAATGAGAAGGCAAAAGTTCCTGCTCTGAGTAATAGCTGTGCAAATTATCATTTAATATGTTCTTTTAAAATAAGTCAGTTTGATTTTTTAATAGCGCTTCTCTTCCTAGAAGTATCCAACTTACCAATGACAGTTTGTAAAAAGCGTGCCAAGATCCGAGATGACTCTGTGACCTTAAATAATGATGCAATTTATTTAAATATAGAATTGATAACTTAGCCGGGCGCGGTGACACTAGCTTGCAATCCCAGTACTTGGGAGACTGAGATAGGAGGATCACAGGTTTTCAGCCAGCCTCAGCAACTTTGTGAGGCCCTCCATAACTTAATGAGACCCTGTTTCAAAATAAAAAATAAAAAAAATAGGGCTGGGGGTATAGCTCAGAGGTAGAAGGCCCCTGGGTTCAATCCCCAGTACTCCCCCCACACACACACACAAGAACTGATAACTTGACATTCAGATATTCATAACTGATTTCTTCAGTTTATTTTTATACTTTTATTGGTGCATTATAGTGTCACAATTCCTTCAGTTTAGTTATACATAATTAATTGATTAAAATTAATGTTTCCCAACAATTGCATCTTGGCAATAAATGTATTTAATATTCACCATCAAAGTATAGATTACACTTAAATACTGTGATGTGTGTATGCTTTTAGATATATTTATATTATTGAAAGGATAAAACTAGCTTGTTTTAGATAAAAATCATTGGAAAAATGGGAACAGATAAAAATTAAATACATTTTTGTAGTTCATGTATTTTTTATTGGTTGCATTATAATTTTACATATATTGGAGTACAGAGTGTGAGAAAAATACATGCACACAACTCTTGTTGCCCTCCCACTCAGGTCCCTCCCCCCTCACTCTGACCCTGCTAGTCTTTTGAGGTTGGAATTGGCAATTTTGTAAACGTTCATGGCATTATTTCTACTATGCATTCTTTATGACTTTGTCTCCCCCTCCCTTCATGTAATTTTTTTTTTTTTTTGCGGTACTGGGGATTGAATGCAAGGGCGTTCTACCTCCGCGCTACACCCCCAGCCCTATTTTTTATACTTTATTTTGAAACTGGGTCTCACAAAGTTGCGGTGGGCCTCACTAGGTAGAGAGAGAGAGAGAGACAGGGAGAGAAAGAGAGAGAGCTGAGGTTGGCCGCGAACCCAGACCCTCCGGTCTCCACCTCCCAAAGTACTGGGATTACAAGCGTGCGCCACCACGCCTGGCCCCCTTCATGTAATTTTTAAATAAACTTAACTTTTTATAACAATTTCATATTTACAGAAAAATATGTGAGGATATAGTACAGAGAGTTGCTATACATGCCATACCCGGTTGCCCGTATCACTAACATTTTATGTTGGCATGGTACATTGTTATTAACTCAAAGTCCAAACTTTATTTTTATTTTTCCTTAGTTTTCACCTAATGTTCCCTTTCTGTTCCAGAATCCCATTTGGGATACCACATTGCATTTAGTCATTATGTCTCCTATGGGTTTTTCCTGTATGTGACAGTTCCTTAGATTTTCCTTCATTTTGATGAACTTGATAGTTTTGAAAAATACTGGTCCATGTTTTGTAGACTGTCTCTCTACTACAGTTTGCCTTATGTTTTCCTCATGCTTAGACTGAGCTGATGGGTCTAGAGAGGAAGACTGCAGGGGTGAAGTGTCACTCATCACATCATATCAAGGGCCATGCCACCAAAATGACTAATCAATGTTGATGGGGACCCCGATCACCCAGCTGAGGTAGCATTTTTCAGTTTCTGCACTCTCAAGTTACTCTTTTCCCTTCTTTTCCATAGTTCTCTTTGGGGGAAAAAAGCCACTACTTGTAGTTCACACTTAAGGAGTGGAGAGCCACTTACTTTTTATATGTAATGAAATAAAGGCCTGATGAGTCTGGGCTTCTTGAAACTTGACACAATGAGGACTCTATTCTTGAAATCTTCGTAGGGACACTGTCTGCGTGATATCATTTGGAATACACCTTCCCACTGTTTCAGATTATTTGTTTGGCAAACCTTTATTTATCGGGAGCTATATTGGGTTCGGGGAATGCAAACCTGAGACAGCATCCTCGTCTTGGGAGGTCTAAGCTCCCATCTTAGATTCTATATCCTGCCGGGCCTGATGGACACACCTGTAAAAGTCCTTGGGAGGCTGAGACAGGAGGATCTCAGGTTCAAGGTCAGTCTCAGCAACTCAGTGAGACTCTCAGCAACCTAGCAATTCCCTGTTTCAAAACAAAACAAAAAAATTTTTTTAAAGGGCTGGGGGTATAGCTCAAAGGTAGAATGCTTCTGCATTCAATCTCTAGTACCACAAAAAATAAAGATCCCACATCCTGATAGCCAACACCTTTCCTCATTTCACTTACAATGGTATTTGGAATAGTTGCAATTCAAACAGCTTTTAAAATTGTTCTCATTTTCAAATATGTAGGACGATGCATAATTACTAGAGAAAAATGAACATTTCTCCTCTTTTTAAAAATTATGTTTTTTTCTGCTTCAGAAAATTTGGATGTAGTTCTTTGGAGTGAGAATTTCTCTGAATCTCTTTTTTAACAAATGAATCAGACATATAATACTATGTGCTGCCTCCTAGTTTTGTTCTGTTCTTCTGTTATTGAAAGGATGAAGTGGGCATGTTGGGATGGAGGGCCTCCCACCACCCTAGCCCATATATCAGCTAAAGTGTCTTTGGTTACAAGGGACAAAAATCCTTCAGCCAAATTTAATTAAATCACAGAAATTCATTAACTCACATATCAGGAGATCCTGAAGTATTCAGTAAATAGGTTGGGGGCAGGGGGCACAGCTACTCACCAGTGTCATCACGGACCCACCTTCATTCCATTCCTCCACACTACTGACACCAGCCTCCTGGCCTTGTGTTCAGATTGGTGATAAGATGGTAGCAGTTGGAGGCATCTAGTACAGACACAGCAAAGCCCAGAGGGGATGGGAGCCTTTCCCAGAGACCCTCACCTCCTCTTTATGGACAAGAACCAGGTCCCTGGACCACACACTCAATTCCTGGCAGAGGAACACTAATATCATAAATGTAGGATTAGGATTGATCCCTGAGCTAGGGATTACTGCAGAATTGCATGCAGGTCAGAAAAGTATCTAAATAAAATAGGGGTCATGTTAACAGAGAATAGATTCCACAGAGCAAAAAGAGCCAAATGCATGTGTCCATGTGGTCTTGTAAGACCCTGGAGCACTGGACCCCTCAGAACACCAGCATTTACCCTTTCTCCCCCACATTGCAATTTCTAGTCCACTCTGCCAGACTGAGCCTTCCCAAGGGGCACAATTTGTCCCTTCACATCTAAACCACTCCGAGTGTCTGTGAATGTGTCATTCTGTGTACAATCTTCACCTTCATTTACATGAAATGAGAGTAAATATGTTTTTACTACCTCTAGGCACTTCTAAAATCCTACTTTCCTGGCAGTGTGTTAGTAAGATAGACCTTTCATCCTGAGGGTCAGTTCTGGTTTCTAAGTATAGTGGCAGAATCAGTTGTAAATGAATTGTTTGGTTTTGAATGCTAGATTGTGCCCCGATTTCTTAGTCCTGTGCACATCAGAATTTATTAAGTTCATTTTAAACCCCGACCATGTACCTGACTCAGGAATAGGGTCTGGGATTATAGAAATTCAAAATGTAGTCTTGGAGCAATCCAGCATTATTCTAAGATGTGGTGGAGTTAGGGATACAATTCAAGAACCCCCAAAATGTCAACCTTTTCCCAGGAAAACATTTTTATTTGAAGTGATTGGCTGTTCTTCTACCCCACCTTCTGCAGCAAATACAGAAAACACAGATGAGTAGAATCAGCATTGTACTTTTGTTTTAACTTCTCCTGACAAGTCGCCAAGCCAGTCAGCAATTATGAAGCACTCGGTAGATGCCAGCGCCACGGGTACAGTGAGCAGACAATGTCAGACTCTTGGGTGCAGTGAAGAAAATGAAAGTGGGCAACACGATCAGAGATCCAGAGAGAATGAGCCAGCACAGACACACACTAGAAGTTTAGTAAATTCATAGAGTTCCATGTTCAGCTTTTCATAAAAGAGAAAGGAGAAAAATAAAGGGGGAGAAGATCTTGTATAGGAAAACAAGGCCTGTTCTATTCTCTCTGCAGTATTTGCTGGCAGGTCTGTGGATTTAAACCTGCATTTAAAGCTTCTATTGTTCTCTGATATGCTCTGCCTTTTCTTAATGATGTTTTTAAAGTTAAGATTTTCTCAATGGTAATAGCTGTGTGCTTTCTTGATACACATGGAAGCTCCTTTTTGCTATAAATCCTTTTAGCTTATAAGCCTGATTCTAAGTAGAGATTATTTTCAGCACAGGCCTCCTTTCTCCTGCCTTATTTGTCTATGGTCCCTGACAATTTCGGTAATGGTTGGGGAGAATAAAGAATTACACTGACTATTGGCCTACAGCAAATCCTAAGAAGCCATTATCTTACACTTATAATCAACTTCACTCTTTTCATTGGAAATTACTTTCCAGTGAGGGAAGGAAAACAATCTGCTAATTTCCATTCCTTTCCCTAACTCCTAGAGCATGATAGAATATTGTTCAGTTTCTTCTTAGTATTTCTCCACTTGTAGTGGGTTTATAACCTTTATTCTTAAATTTTCTTCTATCTTTATAGTGATTTTATGTTTTCTACTGTGTATCCCACATGTACCAGCTAGGGATATGGATATGAGAGGTGCGTATCAAGAATATTAACATGATTTGTACATAATACTTAAACATCAATAGTATACTCATCCCATGTCCATGCTCAAGAACTTTGTGCTGTTAAAGGAGATAAAAGTGGGTATGGTAGGAAAAGTACCAAGATCAGAATCAAAAGAGCCAAGTTTGAACATTAGCACCTTACTTTCTTTATGGTGGTGTGGGGGGATAGTTAACTTATCTTGGCCACAGTTCTTTTACAATAAGTAAAGCTACTAATATTTATCTCAAGGACTGTTTTTTTTTTTTTTTGCAGTACTGGGAATTGAACCCAGGGGCTTTCTACCTCCGAGCTACACCCCCGGCCCTATTTTTTATACTTTATTTTGAAACTGGGTCTCACGAAGTTGTGGAGGCCTCACTAAGTAGCTGAGGCTGGCCGGGGACCGGGATCCTCTGGTCTCAGCCTCCCAAGTACTGGGATTACAAGCGTGCACCACCACGCCCGGCTCTCAAGGACTGTTTTAATTTAAATGAAATCATTGATAGGAAAGCACACTATGAGGAATGTGAGACATTCTAGGGCGTTGCCCTAGAATTATCATAGAACCTAGAAAAATATAACAAGGATTTATAAAAGTATTTCCAATGTTTTAGAAAACAATACAACACACAGAGGGGGAGAAAAGCTAAAGAGCAGATGGCTTTTTATTGTGGGGGGTTGGGGGGATACTGGGGATTGAACCCAGGGGCATCCTACCTCTGAGCTACACTCCCAGCCCTATTTTTTTTTTTTTGAAACAGGGTCCCACTAAGTTGCGAAGAACCTCACTAAGTTGCTGAGGCTGGCCATGAACCTGTGATCCTCCTGTCTCAGCCTCCCAAGTACTGGGATTAGTGTGCCACCATGCCCAGCTTTGTGTGTGTGTGTGTGTGTGTGTGTGTGTGTGTGTGTGTGTGTGTGTGTGGTACTAGGGGTGGAACCCAGGGTCATCCTATCTCTAAGCTACACCCCACCCCTATTTTATTTTTTATTTTGAAACAGGGTCTCACTAAGTTGCTGAGGGTCTTGCTAAGTTGCTGAGGCTGACTTCCAACCTATGATTCTTCTTTCTCAAGTACTGGGATTACAGGTATGTGCCACCATGCTCAGCTCAGCAGATGGCTTTATTTAGACAAAAATATGCAACTGGCTTATGTTGGCACCAGCTCTTATCCCACAGCCAACTATGAAGGCAACCATGTTTAAGGAAACAATTTTCTCACCTCTGGTGACTTTTACCTTAGCATCTCTCCACCTGAGGGACAAAGGGAGTTAATTTCCTAGGGAGCAACCTTCAACAAGTAAAGGGCAGATACTGACAGGTAAATATCCACCGCTTGTCTCTTCTTGGGACAATTTCAGCTGTGTCTTACAGTCTCTCAGAGAGTCCATGGGTACACTGAACCCCAACTGCCCACAGCAGTAACTCCAATAGAAGTAATGCACCATCTCTGGCCTCGTCTCCCACCATTTCCTCTCTCATTCCCCTCTCCCTCACCATGCTTCCTGCATCGCATCCCAGATAAGCCGCTTGCACCCAGGTCCTTGTCTCAGAATCTGCTTTGGGGTAAAACCTAAAGTAAGACATGTAATTTTTCTTCACTCTTAAAATTCAGTCCTGCTGATATATTTTTGTTTTTGTAGATGTATGATAATGATGGCTCACCTTTTGTTTCAGTCTTTGCTTTTAATTGTTCTTTTTATAAAATGAGCCTGGGAAATTGGAGGATAAGACAGGAAGAAGGAAGAGAAAAAGAGGTAGAGAATTGAAAGCTAGGCTCTTTTACTTAAGTGCATTGAATAAACACTGTTTCTATTTTTTATTTTTGGAAAAGGAAGTAGCACTTTTTAAGTGTGAAGAAAACCAGTCATGAGGCAGAGGTGAGAGAGAACAGCATGAACCACTAGCTGGAGGGATGGAAGATAATGCCGCCACTGCTCTGACCTCAGTGTGCTTTTAGACAGGATTTTTTTTTTCTAAATCTGGACTTTTTCTAAATCTCATTATTGCCTCTTCTAACCCTCACACTTTGTACTTTCTGAATTCCTCTTTCTTAACCCCATTTCTCTTTTCCATCCCTCAAGGTGACACAACAGGATCTTCAAATGAGAAAAGAGGCTTCAAGAGGGGTGGTGCAAATGCAGTGCGTTGTCTCCAGGTGCTGAACTTGGGTGGACGCCTCACCAGCCCTGTCCCCCAATGCTAGGGACAGGCCTGACCTGAGAGGAGGGCTTCCTGTGAGGAGGTGGGGACAAATGTGTATCCAAACATTCCAAGTGCTGTTGTTCCCATGGTGAGCTTCAACCTGGTGTGTGATAACAATGCTAAGAATATTCTTTAGCGATACTTCTTTCTTTCTTCCTAGTCTTCCAAAGTATTGCAAAGCACTACTTCCAAAGTGTGCCAGGTAGTCCCACACTGTAAAATCAACAAATCTCAGATGTCCATAGCTGGAAGACAGCCCCAGGAGACGAGGCTGGAAAGACAGCAAGCTGAGGAAGAACTGTTCCCAAGCCTCTGACTCAGAACAAACACACAGCAGGCACCCTTTTCCTCCTGGCACCCAATGTCACTACCTCAAAGAGGTGATTTCTTATTTATGATCTGAAGAACTCTTCAAACGGCACAAGCGTTGCTTTGAGGAGAGGTGCAAGGAGACAGGGTCAAGTACGAATAAAGAATCATTCTGGAGGCCCAAGTCAGGGAAGAAGCTACAGTGAAGAAGAAACCCGGATGGGTCAATGTGTTACTACACCAGCCAACTGCACCCCCCACCCAACACAGAGGGTGGAAGACAGACCAGACATTTACAAAAGAATAGAAAAATCTACACTATTTCTCTTTTTTTTTTTTTTGAGGTACCGGGGATTGAACCCAGGAGTGTTCTACCTCCGTGCTACGCCCCCGGCCCTATTTTTTATACTTTATTTTGAAACCGGGTCTCATGAAGTTGCGGAGGGCCTCACTAAGTAGAGAGATAGAGAGAGAAAGACAGGGAGAGAGAGAGAGAGAGAGAGAGAGCTGAGGCTGGCTGCGAACCCAGATCCTCCGGTCTCCGCTTCCCAAAGTACTGGGATTACAAGCGTGCGCCACCACGCCCGGCTCTACACTATTTCTCATCGAGATATTTTTTCTTTTTTGTGATACTGGGGATTGAACCCAGGGGTGTTCTACCTCTAAGCTCCACCCCCAGCCCTTTTTATTTTATATATTTATTTATTGTTGTGATTCCAGGGATTGAACTCAGGGGCATACTGCCTCTGAGCTACACACTCCAGCCCTATTTTATTTTTTATTTTGAAACAGGGTCTTGCTAAATTACTTTCTAAGTTGCTGAGGCTGGCCTCAAACCTACAATCCTTCTGTCTCAGTCTCCCAAGTACTGGGATTACAGGCATGCACCACCAAGTCCGGCTTATTTTTTGCTTGAAACAGGGTCTTGTTAGGTTGCTGAGAGTTTTGCTAAGCTGCTGAGGCTGGTCTCAAAATTGTGATATACCTAGATAATTTAATATCTTCTCTGAGAGATGCATCCAGAGAGTGCCGTGAAAGCCAGAGCACAATTCTATCTCCTGGGCACCAGATTTTGGAGTCAGGAACAAGGAATTGGCTAACACTTTACTTGTAGTTCTCTGTCCTCAATAACTTATTGCAAGGTTGGGGGAAACATGACAGGGAGTCACTAACTCATGGCTAGGATCTTTCCTGACTTCAGCACTAGCTCTATAAATAGAAGACATGTGGGTTGTTTCTTCTCTCACTTGGTGCCTTTGAAGAGACAAAGGTTATCCTGGTAAGAATGGATGGGACTTATTAGGGTTCTAATCAAAGGAGAGCTGGGAATATTTCACTAAAGGAGACCAGGAGACAACTGCTCCCCAAAGACTGTGGTTCTTCAGAGGCTCCTCAGAGGCCTGAGTGTGGGTGTCCACAGTGGTAGCTAGCACGGTTAACATACCCTTTTCCATCTTCCTTTTTTCAATAAGCGTCCTCCCTCCTTCCTCCCTTCTGGAGTCATCTTGAAAATAAGCCACTGAAACGCAAGTCATTACCCCAGGCTCTGCTTTTGAGGGGACCCAAACCAAGACGGCAATACCAGATGTAATCCAAGCAAGCAGACCCTCAGGGTGGTATACTGGAAATGTCCACTTACCAGTCCAAGGGGAACAAAACTATTACTAGTGGTAATTGTGGTTTTGTAACCTCTGGCATAACTATCAAACTGTTACCTGTGGTGGACGGGGAAGCTTTGCTTATAAAGGATTTCTAATATTGGGGTGAAAAGAGGCAGCGGACATTATAAGAGCAGTGTAATTTTTTGGGTTTTGTAAACTGCCTTGGAAGCCTCAAGGAATGCCTTAAAGAGAAAGACAAGTAACCGGGTGTGGTGGCGCACGCTTGTAATCCCAGTACTTGGGAGGCTGAGACCGGAGAATCTGGGTTCACGGCCAGCCTCAGCTACTTAGTGAGGCCCTCCGCAACTTAGTGAGACCCTGTTTCAAAATAAAGAATAAAAAATAGGGCTGGGGGTGCAGCTCGGAGGTAGAATGCCCCTGGGTTCAATCCCCGGTACTGCAAAAAAAAAAAAAAAAAAAGAGAGAGAGAGAGAGAGAAAGACAAGTTCAGTTCCAGCAATTAACAATTTAATGCTTTCCATGAAAGTCAAACCCCCTCCATGACAGCAAGAGATCCTGTAGAGAAAAGGAGAGTGGATGCTAAAAATAGGCTCAGAATTTAATTGTAGGGGTAGCAGAATGGTGAAGGAGACTGCAGGTGCAGGTTTTGTATATCAAAGATCTATGCCAGCGTCCTGGCTTTGGTAGGAAAGAGTGAGACCTTGAGACTTGGGATGAAGGCATTTGTGAGGATATGGATGAGGATCTTAAACCCTGGATGCTCTTGAATCAAGAAGCTATGGAAGCAAGCCTCCTCTCTCTTGCTAGAGGACAGCAATCTTCCCTCACCTGCAGAGGGGGAAAACCACCCTGAGCTCAGTGTCTTGCAAAAACGGTTGCTCATCCTCCTCGAGAGCCCCTCCACTGACTTCAAAATTGCTTGCAGATTAATAATGTGTCAGGTCCTACATAACATGACAGGGGAAGTTCAGTCTCTGCTATGGGAAGAAATAACTTACTGTTAGAATTACAGAAAAAAACTGACAGGAAAGAGGAAAAGATCTATGGCCACGGATTTTAAGGTGTTTAATTGAGTAGAGTGAGTGGAATATAAGGCTGAATAGGTGTTTAGTGGCTTGGGAGCATTTTCCCATGACTCAGGGGTTAACATCTTGTCAAGGACACCTGGAATTTTTTCCAACACACAGCAAAGAAGGTGCTTTGAAACTTGGATGTAACAATGATGTAGAGATGCCAGTCCTGCCTTCAAGTTTTAAGGAACAGGTCAGAAGGCTCAAGGAGGTGGGAATGTAAGAATGAGGTTTTTATGTGAAACCCATTACCTATGTGTCCTAGGATAATCCTGCACTAGGACAATAGGAAATGCACTATAATTTTCTTTAAAGATCAGTGGCAGTGTCCTATATGAATTGGGGTTCACAGAATAAAATGCTACTATAGAATGGGATCCATGGGAATGAAAGAACTTCATAACTTTAGAGTCCAGGTCACCGCACTTGAACATCAAAGGACAGATGGGTGTACTTAGTACAATGGGAAACAAAGGACTAGAGGGGTAACCCAAGAGCTGAGATGCGAGAGATTTGGGTAATGGTCAATAGACTTTTGTGTTCCAAGGAATGAGATAGACAGGCAAGCATACAAAATTATTATTTAATTTTTATAACCAGAAAAAATCAAAAGCACATGAGCAGCAGGCAAAGATCATCAATCACAATAGAAAGGCATAGTCCTTTATTGAGTTTCCAGATCTGAGTCCACTATCAGATCCAGAGCCCAACGACTGAAGGGGAGACCTGATTCCCTTAGGAAAAGACCCTGGGACCCTACCACAAAGATGTACATTAACTCCACAGCTCTCCTGCCAAATAGACCTATGTACCCAGGCCTTTCAAGGGTTGTTGATATAGGATCTGAGGTGACACTGTTAACAGGAAACCCAGACACTATCATAGCCCCATCAAGAATGTGGGGGCTTAAGGAGGTCTGGGGATACATGGGGATAAATGCAGGCTATCTGTGGTCACTCTTCCAAGCCTTAATGCATAAAGTGAATAGAACAAAGACAGTGGTGAGGCGACAACTTCACACTTGGTGTAAAAAAGAACTCACCTGATGCAGGATGTCTGTGCTCTCCTGTGCAGTGGCAAACTACTTACTGGCTGATTGGTCAGTGGATTAGAATGAGCAAGATTATAAGCCAGGCATGGTGGCACATGCCTGTAATCCCAGTACTTGGGAGACTGAGACAGGAGGATTGCAGGTTCAAAGCCAGCATCAGCAACTTAGTGAGGCTCTCAGCAACTTTGTGAGACCCTGTTTCAAAATTTAAAAAAAACACAAAAAATAGGGCTGGGGGTATAGCTCAGAGGTAGAATGTCTCTGGGTTTAATCTCCAGCAAAACACACACACACACACACACACACACACACACACACACAATATTATTACTATAAAGAATCATATAGATATACCCATGGAGGCAGAAATAAATATGCACATCTTCATGTCTCAGACTATCATCCACTAGAAAGCACCTATCAACAAGAAGGCTAGCAACCAGGTTGATCATATGCTTTCTTGGTAGATGTCAGCCAGCCTCTCTTCTTGGTATTCCAATGCTAGTGTAATGGACCCACATAGTAGCCTTGTTGGCAGGTCCAGAGGCCATGCACCGTCTCAACATTATTGGCTCCTCTCACCAAGATGACATAACTACTGCTTCTGTAGAAGTTCTGACTTGTCAGTAGCAAAGACCAATACCAAGCATATGATAGAGTACTAAATCCTTAAGGATATCGGCACTTAGCGATACATTGATTACATCAGTTCTTTCACCTCCCTCCTCCGGAGGGAAGAATGAGTCATCCTAACTGGAACTGTTTCCTATTCTGGATATGTGTTTGGCCTCTGTGCCTATGAGTGTGACTTCAGGAATTATGTGATGGTTTACAGAATAATTTATTTGCAGACATGATATCCTGCACTGTATCACTTTGAATCAAGGGGCCCATGGTAAAGGAGGTAGGATAAACAATGACAGGCACAAGACTATCCACTGTCCTTACCATATGCCACAAATGTATTTGGCTTGATAGATCGTTGGAATGGACTATTAAGGAATCGGTTCCTTTGGGAGCAACATTTTTCATGTTGGGAGTGGTCTTACATGATGTGGTATAGATCTTGAGCCAATGACCAATACATGGTGCTGTATACCCAGTAACTGGGATATATATATATATATATATATATATATATATATATATATAAGTCTGGAAACCAGGGCAGAGAAATAGAAATGGCTCCTCTCACCATCATATCCAGTGACCTGCTTGCAGAATTTTTGACTCCTATCCCTATATCCTTAGGCTCTGTTGGGTCTTTCTCACTGTTAGAGATAAGAGGGAGAAACTGACTTCTACAAGGGGACACAGTAAGGGTCTCATAGAACTATAGCTATGACTACCACCTGCTTTTGGTTCTTCATGCCAAAGGGCTAGTTGAAAAAGAAAGGCAAATTTTATATTGACAGAGTAATAAATATTGATTATCATGAGCACCTAAGATTGTGGCTAAATAATGGAAACAGGAAGGAATATTTTAGATCTCAAAAGATTCACTGGGACTCTTCTGTTCTTCTATGCCTCACGAAAGCACTGAATAAAAAATTCAATAATGACCTCAGCGGGACACAGGCAAGCTCACCAAGAGCTTGAATTCCTCAAGGAAATAACTTAGATCAGCTGAAGTGCTCACTAAGGGTAAGGAAAATCTAGAATGGGTGATGAAAATCTAGAAGGGACCTGATGAATGTCGACTATGGCCTTTTGGGCAGTTGCAGCAAGGGGAGTGTCTACATGTTACACTAATTTTCTTGTCTTGAGTCCTTTTGAGAGTTAGTATTTGACTATGATATTAAAAAGTTGGTATCATAATGGGTTTTATATAGGGCAAAATAGATCTGAAAGGTTGAAGGGATCAACTGGAGAAGATACTTCGATGTCCTCTGCCTCTTCTGTTGATTTCAGCTGCAAAGGTGCTGGACAGTTCCAGTGCATGCCATGGTTCCCCTCAAGTGCCTGCTGCATCTCTCTGCCTTCCTAGCTCCACACTCTTCAAAGCCATGGGAGTTCACTAAGCCGACATAGAATGACATACAGAGGACTTAGTTCCCCTGGGAGCCACCATCAACCAATGAGTGAAGGGAGTCAGTGGATAAACCTGTCAGCCTTTCATCCCCAGGAGGGAAAATTCCAAAATGCATTCTACAGGGTTCCTGACAGAGCCCCTACTGAAACTGAGTTCCAATCGATCAAAGTGATAGTCAACTCCACTTATTAATCCTTTAGTGGCATTTCTTTTATTTATTTATTTATTTATTTATTTATTTATTTATTTATTGGTGGTACCGGGGATTGAATCTAGAGGCATTCTGCCTCTGGGCTATACCCCCAGCCCTATTTTCTATTCTTTATTTTGAAACAGGGTCTCACTAAGTTGTGGAGGCCTCACTAAGTAGCTGAGGCTGGTCGTGAACCCGAATCCTCCGGTCTCAGCCTCCCAAGTACTGGGATTACAAGCGTGTGCCACCATGCCCGGCTGGCTTTTCCTTTATACATCTCTCAGCTTCTTGCTTCCCAAGATCACCTGCTTTAGTCCTTGCTTTCAGAAGAACCCAAAGGAGATGGATAAACCAGCTGGCTGATGGTTGGTTGTGATGTTTATAGAAAGGTTGGCTTTGTTAACAAAGGAACAGCTAACGGTGAAGATAATGAAGTTAACTAAAAATTGGAAATAAACATATATTATTATGTATTGAGTTTTTTTCTTTTCTTTTTTTGTGGTACGGGGGATTGAACCCAGGGACATTCTACCTCAGAGCTATACCCCCAGATCTATATTTTAGTTTTATTTTGAAACAGGGTCTCGTTAGGTTGATGAAAGTCTCACTAATTGCTGAGTCTGTCCTTGAACCTATGATCCTCTTGTCTTAGCCTCCCAAGTACCGGGATTACAAGCATGCACCGCCATGCCCAGCTGTATCAAGCATTTGAGAAGATATTCAATACAGCCATCTGGATTGAACCATTTATGTTAAGAAATCTACAACTTTATTTAAGCTTATCTTGAGTGCCATGCTTTGGTTATGTTAAGAGGAGGAAGTGAGGGTTGTAGAATAACTGATATGTAGTATATCCAAATAAAGATAACAAAACTCTGTCCTAAAATATGAAATAATTAAGTGTGCAATATGTGAGAAATAAAAGAAACCCTAAAGACCCAATGTCTTCATTTTATAGAAAAAGAGGTGGCTGAATGGCACAATCAGGTCTAGAATATTGAGATTCTGGTAGTTTTTCCATTATACTTAGAGATTTGCATCAGGAGAAGAGTTGTCATTTGAAAAATGTTAACTCAAAATATGTTCTGTATTTGTGAGAAGTCTTACACAAATCTGGTGTGTTTATTGATCTCATTGAAGTTCAGTTGCTTGCAGAATCTATATTGACGCTGAGTCCCTTATTGCATGGGCTTAGAATAACTCCCGTTCAAGTACTGTCTGTTCCTAAGAGGCGTAACACTGATTTAAAAAGAAAAAAGCTGGAAAGTATCTTGGAGATGACCTCATGGGCCCCACAAGGGGCTTCTCCAGATACTTAGTGCAGGCATTTTTTTTAGAGATTTCATACAATTCCCAATTAAGTACCTCATTTGAGCTCTATGACACTTCTGGCCCAAATGGGAAGGAGGAGAAGAGGAAAAAAAAGAAAAATAAGAATATTTCCCCCACCCTTTCTTTCTTTCAAACCTTATATTCAGATATCCTCATTAGCTAACCACAACCTCAGGTAGGAAATGACCGTTTCACCTCTACAAAGGAAGCAGCCAATAGACACTTGTTGGCTGATGGAGCAGCATTTTCTGATTGTCTAGTTTCTGGAATAGAAAGGTATTTGGGAATAGAAGGGCGGGGAGGGTGTTGTGGGGCAGATTGCTCATGGCCAGGAAGCAAAAGAAGAAAAAGGAAGAGGCCATGGTCCCACAATTTCTTTTAAGAGCATGCCCCTGATGACCTAGGAAGCCCCACTAGCCCCACCTCATAGAGGTTCCCCCACCTCCCAACAGCACCACCCTAAGGACCAAGCCTTTAACACACAGACATTTGTGGGGAACACTTATCCAAACCATAGCACCTGTCTAGACTAATACACCTTTTCACATACCTGTGGCTTCTGGTCTTCTCTTGGAAGCAATATTTGGCTTTTCCTGTTGTATTCTAGTTTGATTACTATATTATGTCTCCTATTTTATATTCAATTGCTGCAAACATCTCCACATAGATCTTCCACAGGCATCTTACATGTTAATATGTCTGCACTGAACTTCCCTACCTGCCCTCCTCTATTCCCTATATGAGGGGGATCCCTAGCCCGTTCCCGCTTCCTCAGCCTCAATGTCCTGTGTATTTTGCCTTATAGATGTTTCACATGCACCCCTTTCTCTCTGTTCTCACTGCCACACTTTAGGTCAGCAGCTCACTGCCGCTCACCTGAATAAGTGCAAAAGCCTTATTGAGTTGCAGGTGCTGAGGTTCCCATGATGACTAAGAAGCAGTCTCTGTCCTGAAGAAGTTAGCAGTCTAGTGGAGAAGACAGACAAGTATAGAATAAGGTGTAAGACTGTGAGTCTCCTCATCTGTACTGGTGCCCCTGTAGTCCATTTTCCTCAGTTACTAGAATTATGTACCTAAATTGAAAATGTCATTATTTTATATGCCTGCTGAAGGCCCCTCAGCATTTCATGATTGCCTTCATAATAAATTCCCAATCCCCCTTTCTGGGCATATAAATAAATTGTACACTCCATGAGTATTATTATTTTTTTGTGGTACTAGGGATTGAACCCAGGGACATTCTACCTCTGAAAGATAGTCCAGCCCCATTTTATTCTTTATTTTGAAACAGGGTCTCACTAAGTTGTGGAGGGTCTCACAAGTTGCTGAGGCTGGCCGCGAACCTGTGATCCTCCTGTCTCAATCTCCCAAATACTGGGATTACAAGCATGCACCACCACACCCTGCTTTCCATGAGTATTATTATTATCATCATCATTATTATTATTTGCAGTAGGAGGGATTGAACCCAGGGCCTCATGCATGTTAGGCAAGCACTCTGCCTCTGAGGTACACCTCCAGCCCTCTATGAGCAATCTCGATATCTTCTCTATCACATATTCTCACATCCCACTCAAACTCTGCTCTAACCAGATTGTACCATTTGCTGTTCCCTAAATAGGTCATGCTCTCATCGCCACGACTTTGCCTTTGCTCCTCCCAGAGCAGGTAGCCTACCATCTCCATTCCCTTTATCTAAAAAAACTCATCCATCAGGAGTCCATTCAATCACCACTTTTGTGTGTGTGTGTGTGTGTGTGTGTGTGTGTGTGTGTGTGTGTGAAGCCTTCTCGGACAACCCCAAGCCTAGGTTAAGTGTCCTTCTTGGAGTTCCTTTCACACTTACCTCACTAGGTTGTACCTTATTCTTTACTTGTCTGTCTTCTCACTAGACTGCTAACTGCTATTTCAGGACAGAAACTGATTCTTAGTCATTATGGAGCCTCACTCAGTGCCTGGAACTCAGTAAGCATGCAATAAGTATTTCTGCATAAACAATCTCAAGATACAAACAGGGACTAAAGACTTCTTGCCTAACTAGCTTCTCTCTTATTGTACACTTCTTTTACTGGATTCTTTTTGAATGTGTGTGTGGCACTGGGGATTGAACCCAGGGGCATTCAACCTCTGAGCTACACCCCAGCCCTATTTTATTTGGAAACATAGTCTTGCTAAGTTGACGAGAGTCTCACTACTTGCTGAGACTGTCCTCTAACCTGCAATCCTCCTGTCTCAGCCTCCCAAGTACTGGGATTACAGGTGTGTGCCACCACACCTGGCTCTTTACTGGATTCTTTTAAAGTGAGTTTCTAGGTGATGGGATTATAGGTGTATTGTATTACTCTTGTGTTTCTATGTATTATTTATAACTAAATAGAATTCTATATCAAATGACATGTTTTTCCATTTGCAGTTGGGGAAAAATATTAAATTCCTAGGATGCTAGTGGGTGTCTTTTGAACATGGAATTTAGGAAAAGGGTTCTTTTGGGCTATGCAACACTGTGGTGGCAGAAACTCATGTGATGTGGTTCAGAGTGAACTACCGATGGAGCAGAGCCACAACCTCTCACTTCCAAGTCTTAGCTGGAAGGGGCTGATAACACCGTCTCTTTTCAGAGGAAGTACTTGAGGTTCAGTGACTCAGCTGAGGCCATGCACATGAGTCTCTTTCCAGTCCTATGCTCTTCCCACTATATCATAGTGGCCAAAATAAAAACACCTTCTTTGTCCCAGCAAGACTTGGCTATACGAATTTAGTGAGACATAAGTGAGCATTTTGGACATATATTTCTGCTTGGAATTTGAAGGATATAGAGTTCTAAAATGATTATGGATCTTCCTTGCCTAGAATTTGATGAAATAACACTGACTCCTAATTTTCCTTAATTTCATTTAATCATTAGTGCTTAAGAAAGGAGCAAAAATTTGCATGATATTTGTTTCAAGCCATCTGTTCCATGACAACTTATTTTCTGGAAGGTCTATTAGAGAGGGCCCATGTACCTAGAATCTAGGTGAAGATGAAACCAACCTCAGTCTTCCTTTCTGGAATTACAAAAGGTCTGGAAACATCTCAGGATCCTATTTAGTTTTCATCTTGTTTAGATTTTGCCACATTCAGAAACTTTACATTAATTTGGCCTTCAACATAATTTGTTAAAATTCTCAGATTTATGGTGGTCATTTCCATGCTAATGAGAAATTACATAAAGTGGGGGGGGGAATTCAGTTCTGCAAAACTGCATGGAGTACAGGTTCTTAAAAAAAGGATATAATTCCACATGGCAAAGTTTGTATTCACATTACCCTAAAATGACTCATTTACTTCAACACAGTATACAAGGTTTTTTTTTATTTTTTGTCATTTGATCTGCAGTAGGAGAGATGTTAAGAGAAAATAAGTAGGGACACATTTAGAAAGGTGAAAAAGTGCAAGTAATGACACATTTGGCCCAACCTCAAATCTTTAAGGAGCTGGCTTCTTGTTCCATCTTCTGTTTTCCCTTTTACTTCCACTCCAGTCCTAATCTCGCTGATTTCCAGCCAACTAGATTTCATATATAATTGCTTCAGGCTCCATTAGACTGGGGAGAAGTAGGGGTGCAACTGACTGGAGAGGCGTGCTTCCTCCACACATGTACCTTAGGCATTGATTGAGGGACTGTGGCCTGGCACCGAGGTCAGCCCAAGACGCTATGTAGTAATAATACTTGTTTGAGTTTGGAAGGAAGGGTCAAAGTAGGGATTACTAGCCCCCCCCCCCCAATGTCTCTGGTGCTGAAGTGAACCTTTGGGGCATTCTAATGAGACATCGTTAGGGAACTGAATGTGAGCTTGCCGCGCTTCTGGGTGAAGAGCCACTTCTTGGGGCTGTGCACACTCGAAGATGCACGTGTAAAGGCTCTGCGCCGCAGGCATTCTGCTAAGCCAGAGGGACCACGACCCATCTTCCGGGGCCGAATTTTTTACACGGGCTGAAGCTTAGCACCCAGAGCTCGCCGCCCGAGCAGGCACACGGGGTCCGGGTCGCAGGGGCGCATCCTTCCTCCGCGCCCGCTCCCGCCGCGGGGCTGAGGGTCTGCGCGGGGCTGGCAGGGCAGCGGGGCTGGCAGGGTAGCGGTGCTACGAGGCTGCGAGGCTGCGGGGCTGAGGGTCTGCGCGGGGCTGGCGGCGGCGGCGGGGCTGCGAGGCTGCGGGTCTGGCAGGGCTCCGGGGCTGCGGGGCTGCCAGGTTGCGGGGCTGAAGGGTTGGC
>PVJS01006105.1:0-61316 GCA_004027185.1 Glis glis | reverse complement strand
GCTGGCCACGAACCTGGATCCTCTGGTGTCCGCCTCCCAAAGTACTGGGATTACAAGCGTGTGCCACCACGCCCGGCTAGACATCCCTAATTCTTATAAATATTTTCACATTTTCTCCATATAATAATTAAGGAAAACACTTAATCTGACCACAGTGTACCAGGAAAAGGAATATTTGGAGCATAATGTAGTAAAATAAAATATGGGCTTTACTAGGAACGTCCATGCCCTGTGGCTCAGTCTGTGTGCCCCTCAGCAGGTGTCTTCTCATGAGACAATGACAGGGGTTCAGGGGGCTCTGCCCAAGCCCCTGCAGCCCTCCAGATCACCTTACCACATTCTGTTCTTACTAATGAGTTAAAGGGCCTGGGAAAAGTCTGCATCCATATTGAATGTTTCTTTAGGGTATTTAACCGGTACTATACAGCTTTTCAGGTTCAATACTTCTTTTTATACATAAAATATTTGAGTTTATTTGGAATCAAGATTTCTGTACTTTTTTCCCCACCCCAAGTTTAATGTTGATATTTGCTCCTCATTTAAGCCTTGAAGTGATTGCATTGTAGGTTTTTCTTTGGATCCTTCCCTCCAATCTGAGACTAGTTATTGACATCTCCTCTGGTTTAGGAATCGTTTGATCCCTAGTTAGACAGGATGTGATGCCTATTATAAATTTTACTTAATTGCATGTGGTACAGGAATCTTCAAGGATCAGAAATAATTCTAATGAGCTCTTTAGTAATGGATTCATGATAAACAGTTGGTGCTGACTTTTGCATGACATAATGAATTGAGGAGTGATTTGGGTGACTACAATCCATGGAATCAAGCTGGAATGGAGGACCCTTCAATAAATCACATGACAGTTATTTACATGACAATAAAGTCACCCTGACAAGGAACTCTAAATAGTAAGGGTTAGTAGAAAATAAATAATAATTGTTTTAAAACACACCTACAACAGTGTTGAAATGCATTTTGGCCTTGATTTATCTTTAAAGTCGATGATGGGTCTTTAATGACTCTTTATGCTATAGGACCTACATTTCAGTATTCAGAAATTTTTCCTTATGCAGAATTTTAGAAAACTTGACAATAGGACTTAAAGAACATAGAGGGATGTTACAAATAAAATAGATTTCTCACAAAAAGATACAAAAATGCCAGAATTGCAACAAATTAGAAAAAGGCAAAGCAAACGAAGAATGCATGTGCATCATTATAGAAAATAAATATTATAATTAATCAAAAGATACTGGAGCTAAGGGGTCCGTTTTGGATTATAATTTTGTTTTTTTTTTTGTTGGTTTTTTTTTTTGCGGTACTGGGGATTGAACGCAGGGGCGTTCTACCTCCGCGCCACGCCCCCGGCCCTATTTTTTTATGCTTTATTTTTGAAACCGGGTCTCACGAAGTTGCAGAGGGCCTCACTAGGGAGAGAGAGAGAGAGAGGGACAGGGAGAGAGAGAGAGAGGGAGAGAGAGAGAGAGGAGAGAGGAGAGAGAAATCACGTGCGCCCGCGCATGCGCGATGAGGTTGGCCGCGAACTCGGATCCTCCGGTCTCCGCCTCCCAAAGTACTGGGATTACAAGCGTGCGCCACCACGCCCGGCTGGATTATAATTTTGAATGTAGCATGTGTATAGTTGGTAACAACATGTTTTTTATTTTACATTTCAGTAATTTTTTTATGTTTCACAATCCATCTTTAAGAGCAACTCAGAACATAAGATGTTTATTCTTTATCAAAGTTTTTGGTGTGTTTTCTCTTTCGTTCTTACTTTTTTAATTGACACATAGTAGATGTACATATTAATGAGGTATAGGGTTGTAATTTAATACATATATATATAATGTGTAATAATTAAATCAGGCTAATCAGCATTTTATTCTCCTTAATCATTTATCACGTTTGTGTCTTGAGAAGCTTTCAACTTCTTAAAATATACATGGATTATAATTAAATGTATAATGAATAAATAATAAAATAGTAGAAGTTATTGCTCCAACATAACTGTGTTTTGATATTCATCTAACATGACTCTGTTCCCTCTCCTCTTCACCCTTCCTGGCCTAGTGGCACAGATTTTAAAAATTATTCAGGAGGAAATCATTTAAAGCCAGATAAGATATAGTTGTAGAAATCCTGGTACTAGACAAAGGAATCTCAACTCAAACTTTGTGCAGAACTGCATGTTGGAATAGAAACAAAGGGAGAGAAAGAGATATGTTTCACGAATGTCATACACACTGATTTTTTGAGTGTTGACAAAGCAATGTACACTGAGTTATGTTTTCAGGGTTAATGACCCAAGTTAACTTGCTTCTCAAGTAACATAAAAAGAGAAGTAGATACACACTTGAGTGTAAATGTAATGAACGTGAGATTTTTGACTATTTGCCTCTACATTGCTACAGTGATTGCCCAGTGAAGATACCCTGTGGGCCCACTATGATTTCATTTATGTTCTTATGTAATTTTAACTTTTTGTAATTTCTTCTTATATATCGTGGGTACCGAAAAAACCCTCAAAATTTGTCTTCTGCACAACTAATTATTGCACCTTAATTCAGGGCAAAGGAATAAAAATGGCATTTAAAACTTTAATGAGATCCAAAATATTTATTTCTAGATGGTTTTTATTAACTAGTACAAAGTTTTTATGGATGAGTTTTCACTTGTTTTCTAATAAATTTCCCATTCAACTGATTTTTGACTTATTGGAAATGTGAATAAATCATCTTTATCAAAATTATTCAATTATATGCAAAAGAGTAATGAGAAATCTTATGATATGATAATGTTTAGTTTTCTTACATTTTTTCTATGGTACATAGGATTGAACTCAGGGGAATTCTACCTTCCAGCTACACTTCCAGCCCTCTTTATTTTTGTTTTGAAACAGGATCTCACCAGGATGCTGAGAGAATGGCTAAGTTACTGAGGTTGGTTTTGAACCAGTGATCCTCCTGTCTCAGCCTCCCAAGTGCTGGGAGTAAGGGGTGTACCACCATGCCTGGCTATATTTTAATTTTTAAAACATAAAGTTGTCATAGAGGTACACTACACATAAGATTTAAACAGGGGAAAATACTGCCTCAAGCCTGCAAATTTTATATTTGTCCATAGAAATCTGTTATTGACAAAAAATAAAAACATCTACTCTGACCTTAGTACTGTATTAAGAAAGATATGTTTTTAGTATGCTTGTCATTTAAATACGGTTCTTTTCTGAGCTTCACAGGAAGAACTGTCTGTGTCTTGCTGCAGAGTCTGCGCTCTGAGTGCCCCTCACCAGGTGCTTCCTCATGAAACAGTGAGAAGGACAAGCAAGGCTTGAATCCAGCCCCTGTTGCCCTCCAGGTCCTACTTGTATGATAAAGATAGAGAGCCTGGGGATATGCTTCGTCTATATTTAGTGTGTCTGCACACTTTTTTCATTTAACATGTATCACATAACTTTTCAAACTTAATCTTACTTTACTTTTTTCATTAAAAATATCAGGAATGGATTATGAGTCAATGTTTATGCACATTTTTGTCCAACTCTGGTTGAGTATTGGCAGTTTGTTTCCATTTAAACCTTGAAAGAGGTTGTGCTGCAGGTGTTTTCTCAGATCTGAAACTGGTTATTGACTTCTAGCTCCTGTTCTTGGCATCTTCAGATGCCCAATTATCAGCTTTTAGTTTACACGATGTGACTCTCATATTAACTTACTTAACAGAATGAGTTATAGGAGTCTCCATGAATCTCAAGTAATTTTTACTAGTTCTTTCGTAATGAGTTCATGAACTACCTCTGCTGATTTTTATGTCTGAGTGAAAAAGTGTTTTAAACACACACTTTAATATTGTTTTGAAATAAAATTGACCTTGATTTCATAATCCTTTAAAATGAACGACTGGTTTATGTCAGTCCTGTATACAATAAGACCCATTTTTTCCATATTTATAGGATTTTCATAAGTAAAATTTTAGTTACGTTGTGGCAAGAACTATAGAATTTAAAGAACACAGATATATGTTATCATATAGAATATACTTCATGTGCCTCTTACAAAAATGTAAGAATTTAAACAAACTAGGAAGTAACATAGCAAAGAATAAGGCAGCATATGCATTTTATGGGAATTAAGAAGAAAATATTATGCATAGAAAAAGAAGAAATTGGAATTGAAGTTCAATATTGAATTATTATCATCGTGAAATATCATATGCATCTAATTTATTAAGAAGAAAATAAAAATAAAATTCAATATATATTATAGAAATTAAAGGTTATTTTGGAAAGAAAATGTGTTTAAGAGAGAATAATTGTAAGCCAGATAAAACTCTGCTGCAGTAATCCTGGCACTTATCAAAGAAGTCCCAACTCAAACTCTGTGCCCTGGTATGGTGTTTAGAATTTAACATAGGTTTAATGGAATATATTTCAAGGATATTGTATAGACTGATTATTTGAGCGACAATGAGAAAGAGATATTCAGAAATATATATATATATATATGTCAGCAGACAATGAAAATTTTATTTCACACTATTTTCATCTATATTTTCAATTTGATTGTCACGTAACAATATCATTTAGGAATATTATTTAATTGATATATTTTATGTAACATATAACTATGTTTTTAAAAATTTCTACTTATATATTAATAAATACAACCTAGAAATACCTCATAATGACTTTCTGCCCAGTTCATACAATTTTTTACATTTTTAAATTTTATTTGTGCATTATAATTATCTATCAGAGTGAGATTTAAAGTGATACAAAGGTACATGCACCCAACATTTGGTCTACTTCCTTTCCCATCCAAACACTCTTCCTTCTTCCCTACCCATCCTTGTTAGTGAGACTGGTAGCAGTAGCTTCTTATATTGCTATAGCATTATTTGAATAGTTCCCTTCTTCAACCCTCCTTTTCCCCTCTCCCTTATCATATTCCACTCTTCTACTGCTTTCTCTCTCATTTACCTGAAGTCCCTTATGTTTTCCTTTGTCCTAACACCTTCCACATATTAGAGAAAACACATAACCTTTGATTTGCTGAGGCTGGATGATCTTAATTAAGTAACTTTCCAAAATTTGTTTAAGCAACAAAACCTTTATTTTCAGAAGGATTACTTTAATTTTAACTAAATTGCTATCGATGTTTTCTTCATTCTGATTATTTCCCAGTATACTTCCCTTTCAATTGATTGTTTGCTGCTTAACCTGAAAACACAGCTTGCCTACATTCCTTCTGATCATAAACTAAAACTCATTCCTTGTCATATCTCCCTCCTCTCTTTTTACCTCATAAAATTCCTTACTGCCTTCTGGATACAATTCATTTTACACCTAGAGAAGATTTTTTGCACGAAATTACAGCTCCCATAATAGTGAATTACTCCAAATCACTAATTGTCACTTTCCATCTTTTTACTATTCTATATACTGTCCTAGTAATTTATGCAAAAATACCCTATATATGTATTATATATTATATGTATTATCTATTATATATCACATATATTACATATATGTTACATATGACACATGTAATATACATATGTAATATATATATATATATATATTCAGCTACATGTACAAAATACCATATGCACTATGGGTATGGTGATGCATGCTTGCAATCCCAGTACTTGTGAGGCTGAGACAGGAGGATAGCGAGTTCAAGGCCAACCTCAGCAATTTAGAGAGGCCCTCAGCAACTTATCGAGACCCTGCTACAGAATAAAAAATAAAAATGTGGTACAGGTGTAGCTCAGAGGTAGAATCCCCCTGGATTCAATCCCCAGTACAATTAAAAAAACAAAAACACAGAAATGATCAAAAGCCAAAAACGTGCACATATATACAGCATGAACATATATTGCATGCACATATGTTTCACACTGGTGAAAACAATTCATTGTAGTACTTAAAGTTCATAGAATCATCATTTATATGTTTATCTCCTGTCATCTTTCTGCCTAAAAATCGATCACAGCCCTTTTTACATTATAATGGATATTTTATTGTCTGTATTAGTTTTAATCATGATTATCTATTTTAGAACTCTTCAGTACAAAACATTCTTTTCTATAAATCCCTGTCTAATAAAGCCATTTCTAAAAAAATAAATTGACATTTCTGCAAAGGAGTTTCAACATTCAGCATATATGTATTTTACTTCTATGGGGAGTCACACAAGGAATGTAAAGATATGGCCCATTCCCCTCAAAGTGTCCAAGTAACCACTTCAAAAATGAAAACAACAAAAAGCCATGCAGGAGGCAATATGAATTTAAAAGAGCAGTAGTTTGCTAGCAGGTATTCATGGACTAGAAGGATGAAGGAAGCTCTTAGAAGAGCAGGAAGAAGTTATTTCAGAATGAGAAAGAGAAAAGGCTTAGGGTAGAAAGCCAACTTTCAGGAAAAAAATGAGAAGACTAAGTAGACTGGTTGTGTTACACAAGTTTCTACAGAAAGAAACTTGAAAATTAGGGTTGGATTACTTTATGACAAGACATGAAAACCATTTTACAAATAAAATGTTTAAAGTTTATCACACTAATAAGCAAACAGGCTAGTAGGGACACGTATTTGTCCACGTGTCCCTTCTGAAAACATGCATTCCCATGTTCTGAAACTAATTCCATTCATTCAGGATTATTTAATAGATTTACACTAGTTTCTCTGTTGATAAAGGAAAGAAGACCATATCTTTGAGAGAAATCCAATAAGAAGCAAAATGGAGATTCCCTTGTCAATGCTGAAAACCTCAGGCTATCTGAACTAAAGGTGTCTGATTCCTAAGACAGAGAGGTAGAGTCATGGGAACATATGATTGGAAGACATCATAATAATCATTAAATAAAAGCCTGGCTCTGAGCATGAGAATAAAACAAACCTCAAAAAATAATGTCTTCATTTATCTTTAAAACTATCCTTGATATGTAAAGCATGACATAATCATACTGTTTTTCACTGAAGATGGATTTTCAAAGAGAATGGCACTCCTTTGTTGTGGTTTTTCACACCTGCACTGAGAAAGTATAAAAGCCCAGGAGCACAGAGTGACATCCATTCTCAGGACTCACCTTCTACAGCAAACCCAATCCTCAGCCCCTGACACAATGAGCTACTACTACGGCAACTACTACGGTGGCCTTGGCTACGGCCTTGGTGGCTTCAGAGGCCTGGGCTATGGCTACGGTTCCATCTACGGTCTTGGGGGCTATGGTGGCTGTGGCTATGGCTACTTCCGTCCCTCTTTCTATGGAGGATACTACTCTGGATTTTACTGAACACGTTGCCATCTGTGGTGATCTGTTTCCTGATCTAGAATCCACCCCTCAAGCTGGCTCTCCTCACCCTGCTGTGCTGTGGACATGAAGATTTCTTCTTTAAATATTCTGTGATATTTCTGAGCATGTTATTTCAATAAACACCCTTTCTGAACATTCTAAACTGTTTTAAATGTATTTTTCCACCTAAATGCACTTTCATTTATAATTTCATCATATCTGAGGAATTGAAGCCCATTTCCCCATGCAATTATGTACTTCCTTACAAAGAAATATAAAACTTTAAGTTGATGAATATGCTGCTTATTCTGACTTGATTATTTCTCCTAGGTATGCATGAATCAAAGCATCACATTTCCCCCATACATATGGATGTTATGTCAATTAACACTTTTAAAATAAGCAAACTTCTACATTTTTTCTTAGCAACTTCATTCTGTGTGGTACATGCTCATGTATTATTTGAATTCTCCAAAACAATGCATATTTAGACATTCCTAATTCTTATAAATACTTTCACATTTCATCCATATAATAATGAAAGAAAACATTTAGACTGGCCACAATATATCAGGAAAGGGGATATTTAAAGTGTATTTTTGTAAAATGAAATAAGAGCTTTACAAGGAACTGCTGTCCATGCCATGAGCTCAGTCTGTGTGTGCTGCACAGCAGGTGTCTTCTCATGAGACAATGACAGGGGTACAGGGGATTCACCCAAGCCCCTGCAGCCCTCCAGAGCACTTTGTCGTACTCTGTTCTTATAAAGTAAAGGTTCTGGGAAGAGTCTTTATCCATATTCAATGTTTCTTCGCTGTTATTTTAACAGGCACCATTCAACTTTTCAGGCTCAATGTTACTGTTCTTTCTATATGAAAATATTAAGAGTTGCCTTTAAATGAAGGTTTCTATACTTTTTTCCAACACTGGTTTAATATTGATATTTGCTCCTCATTTAAACCTTGAAGGAGTTTGTTTCATAGGTATTTCTTTGGATCTTTCCCTCACATCTGAGACTGGTTATTGACATCTAGCTCTGGTTTGGGAATCGTTTGATCCCTAGTTAAACAGGAAGTGATGCCTATTATGAGTTTTACTTGATTGCATGTGGTACAGGAGTATTCAAGGATCTGAATTAATTCTAATGAGCTCTTTAGTAATGGATTCTTGATAAACAGTTTGTGTTGTCTCTTTCACAACATAGTGAATTGAGGAGTGATTTCGGTGACTACAATCCATGGAATCAAGTGGGAATGGAGGACCCTTCAATAAATCAAATGGCAGTTATTTACATGGAAATAAAGTCAACTTGACAAGGAATTCTAAATAGTAAGGGTTAGTAGAAAATGAATAATAATTGTTTTCAAACACATCTAAGGCTATGTTGAAATGAAGTTTGACCATGATTGATCTTTAAAATCAATGACTGGATTTTGGTGGCTCTTTGTCCTATAGTCCCTACATTTCTGTGTTCAGAATTTTTCCTTAAGCAGAATTTTTGAAAACAGGGCAATAAAATTTAAAGAACTTAGAGGGATGTATCATATAGAAATATACATCATGTGAAAATTGCAAAAATGCTAAAATTTAAACAAATTAGAGAAAGACATGACAAAAGAAGAGGACAGCATGTGCACTGTTATGGAAAAAAGAAAATATAATAAGAGAAAAAAGATACTGGAGCTAAGGGATCAGTTTTGGATTCTCATACTGAATAAAGTATGTGTATATAGTTTGTAACAAAATTTTTTTATACTACTGGTTTTTTATGTTCCAAAATCAATCATTAAAAGCAACTCAGTCCGGGCGTGGTGGAGCACGCTTGTAATCCCAGTACTTTGGGAGGCGGAGACCGGAGGATACGGGTTTGTGGCCAGCCTCAGCTCTTTCTCTCTCTCTCTCTCTACCTAGTGAGGCCCTCTGCAACTTCGTGAGACCCGGTTTCAAAATAAAGTATAAAAAATAGGGCCAGGGTTGTAGCGCGGAGGTAGAACGCCCCTGGGTTCAATCCCCGTTACTGCAAAAAAAAAAAAAAAGCAACTCAGAAAAAAGATGCTGATTCTCCATCAAAATTTTTAATATTTTGTTCTTAATTTTTTTAATTGACACATAGTGGTTGTACATATTTATGAGCTATAGGGTTATAATTTAATACATATATACAATGTATAAAATAAATTAATTAAATCAGTCTAATCACAATTTTACTCTTCTAAATCATGTATCACATCTGTGAGTTGGGGAGCTTTCAACTCCTTAAAATATACATAGAATATGATTAACTGCATAATGAATAAATAACAAACTAGAGACTCCCTGCTACCCTGCAGAACATTAGAAGTTATTGCTTCTATATAATTGTATTTTGATATTCATCTAACATCACTCTGTCCTCTCTCCCCACCACTCTTTCTGTCCTTGTGAAAAGACTTTAAAAGGAGTCAAGAAGAAATCATTTAAAGCCAGATAAGATACAGCTGCAGAAATCCTGGCAGTTGACAATGGAATCTCAACTCAAACTTTGTGTGTGAGTGCGGACTTTGGAATAGAAAGGAAGGGAATTGCAGGAGACATGTTCCAAGAATGCCATGTATACTGATATTTTGATTGATGATACAGAAAAGGAATGTACACTGAGTTATGTTTTCAGGGTTAATATCCCAAGTAACTTGTGTCTCCAAGTAACAAAAAAAGAGAAGTAATACACACTTCAGTATAAATGTAATGAACGTGAGATTTCAGGCTATTCGCCTCTACATTGCTAGTGATTGCCCAGTGAAAAGACCTTGTGGGCACAATATGATTTGATTTATGTTATTGAGTAATTTTAATTTAATGTAATTTCTATGTATATATCGTAGCAACCTAAAAACACCTCCAAATTTGTCTTCTGCACAACTAATTACTGCACCTTAATTCATGACAGAGGAGTTAAAATGACATTTAAAATTTCATTAGGAACCAAAATATTTATTTCCAGACAGTTTTTATTAATTAGTATAAGGTTTTCATTGATGAGTTCTCACTTTTTTCTAACAAATTTCCCATTATATTGATTCAATTGACCTGTGACTTACTGGAAATAATCTTTATCAAAATTATTCAAATATATTCAATATGAGAAACTTTATGATGTGTTAGTGTGTGTGTGTGTTATGTGTGTGTGTGTATATATATATATATATATATATATATATATATATATATTGGTACTGGAGATTGATCCAAGGGCCATTCTACCTCTGAGCTATAGCCCAGTCCTTTTGCTATTTGTAATTTTGAAACAGGGTCTCCCTAGGTTGCTGAGAGTCTAAGTTGTTGATGCTGGTCTTGAACCTGCAGTCCTCCTATCTCAGCCTCCCAAGCACTGGGATTAAAAGCATGTGCCACCATGCCCAGCTATTTTTTGGTTTCTTTAAAAATAAAGTTGACCTTGAGGTATATAACATAATACATTTAAACAGGGAAAATTAATGCCTACAACTTGCATATTTTATCATAGAAATCTATTATTGAAAAAAATAAAGACATCTATTCTGACAGTGCTATATCAAGAAAGAGGACATTTTTCTTAGTATATTTGCCATTTAAATAAGATTCTTTTCTGCGCTTCTGTGTCCTGCCGCTGAGTCTGTGCTCTGAGTGCCCCTCACCAGGTGCTTCCTCATGAAACCCTGAGAAGGACACGCAGGGCTTGAATCCAGCCCCTGTTGCCGTCCAGGTCCTACTTTTATGATAGAGATAGAGAGCCTGGGAATATGCTTTGTCTATATTCAGTGTGTCTGCACACTTTTACATCTTAATATATATCACTTAATTTTTCAGTCTCAATCTTGCTTTTCTTCATGCATTAAAAATATCAAGAATGGATTGTGAGTCAATGTTTCTGCACTTTTGTCCAACTCGTTGATTAATGGTGATTGGTTTGCTTTTAAAACTTGAAAGGGATTGCATTGAAGGTGTTTTCTGTGGATCTTTCCCTCAAAATCTGAAACTGGTTATTGACTTCTAGCTCCTGTTCTTGGCATCTTCAGATGCGCAGTTGTCAGCTTTTAGTTATACATGATGTGACTCCCATATTAACGTAACAGAATGAGTTATAGGAGTCTTCATGAACCTCAAATAATTTTTACTAGTTCTTTAGTGATGGGTTCATGAACTTTCTGTGCTGACCATTTTATGACTGAGTGAAATAGTGTTTTAAACATGCACCTAAATTGTTTTGAAATAGAATTGACTTTGACTTCATAATTCTTTGAAAAGAATGACTGGTTTATGGCTGTCCTGTACACAGTAGGATCTATTTGTCTACACTTACAAATAGAATTTTAATTTCTTTGTGGCAAGAACTATAGGATTTAAAGTACATAGAGATATGTTATCATAGAGAATCATTCTTCACATGCTTCTTACTAAATGTAAGAATATAAACAAATTAGGAAATAACAGCAAACAAGAAAGCAGTATATTCATTTTTATGGAAAACAAGAAAATATTATGCATAGAAGAAAGAAGAAATTAGAATTGAAGGTCGATATTGAATTATTATCCTGAAAAAACATATATATCTAGTTGGATAACAAGAAAATAAAAATGAGATTTAAATATATATTGCAGATATTAAAAGCTATTGTGGCATAAGAAATGTATTTAAGAGAAAATAATTGTAAACCTGATAAAACTCTGCTGCAGTCATCCTGGCGCTTGTCAAAGAAGTCGCAACTCAAACTCTGTGCCCTGGTATGGTGTTTAGAGTTGAAGGCGGGTTTAAAGGAATATATTTCAAGAACTTTGTACAGACTGAGTATTCAGGTGACAATGAGAAAGAGGAATGCAGGCAGAATCAAGCTTTCAGGGCTGATGTCCTGAATAAAATTACTGTTTTTTTTGTAATATGAAGAGAGAAATGGAAACTCATTTGCATCTACATTTCCACTTTGATTGTCAAGTATCAATATTGTGTAGGAATATCATTTAGTTGATGTGTTTGCTATGTAATGATATTTTTCATAATTTTACTTACATATTAATTGTATTTACCAAGTACTGTACTACCTGAAAATTGGTATTCCACACAGCTAATATACATATTTTACAATTTATAAACTTTTACTTGTGCATGTAACTATGCATCATAGTGAGATATGAAGAGATACAAAGATACATGCACCCAGCACTGGGTCCCACCCCACCTCCTTCCCTGCTTGTCCATGGTAGTGAGATTGGCAGCAGTAGCTTCCTATATCACTATAGCATCATTTGAACTGTTCTCCTCTTCAATCCTCCTTTCCCCCCTTCCCCACTTCCCTATTCCCTAACCTGTTCGACCATTCTCCTGGTCTGTCTCTTCTCTCCTCATTTATCTGAATTCCTTTATGTTTTCCATTTTCTTTGTACTTTCCACATATGAGAGAAAACATACAAACTTTGAGTTGCTGAGACTGGCTAATCTTAATTAAGTAACTTTACAAATTTTTGTTTAAACAGAAAAACACTTATTTTCAGAAGGATTTTTAAATTTTAACTAAATTGCTATTGATGTTTTCTTAATTGTGATTATTTCCCAGTATTCCCTTTTACTATTTCACATTTTATTATTTCCCTTTTAGTTGATTGTGGACTGCTTAGAAATATTAACAAATGGGTTTTATAATAATTAATGAAATTTTTTGAAGAAGTAATAAGAAATCTTAGAGCCCGATAGTGTTTGCTTCATTTTTTTTTTGTTTTTGTAGTACTGGGGATTGAACCCAGGGGCATTCTACCTCTGAGCTACACTTCCAGCCCTATTTTTTATTCTTTATTTTGAAACAGGGTCTCACTAAGTTGCGGAGGGCCTCACTAAGTAGGTGAGGCTGGCTGCGAACCCGGATCCTCCGGTCTCAGCCTCCCAAGTACTGGGATTACAAGTGTGCGCCACCACACCCGGCTTGCTTCATTTTTTTTAAATAACATTTATCTAAAGGTATATAACAATTAAACAATTAAACAGAGACTATGAAAATTCAGCTTGTGATTTTTATACTTGTTTATGATATTCTGTATAAATGCTACTGAATTTAACAATATATTGCATTTCCATCCTTTTCAGTTCACTTTTATTATTTCTTCCTTCAACAGATCACTGCAAAGCCTTGCAAGTGCCCCCTCATTTCTCTAGAATTTGCTGTACTCTCCATACTGCACAGGAAATACATATACCTAAAACCTCACTTTTCTGATGTCACTAACCCCAGAATTAAAGCATAGAATTAAAGCATCATCGTAATCCAAAGTAATTTCCAAACAACAACAACTCTTTCTTATTTAAATACCATGTCCCAGCTACAATGTTTTGCTCACTGAGAACTCAGCTTGCCTACATTCCTTTCTGATCATAAACTAAAACTCTTATTCTCTGTAGGAGCTACCTCTTCTCTTTTTGCTTCATAAAATTCCTTGCTGCCTTCTGGATGCAATTCATTTTACACTGGGAGAACTTCTTGTGCAAAATATTATAGATTCCATAATAGCTAATTCATCCAAATCACTCTTTAATTTCAGTGTCACTTCCAATCTTTCTACCATTCTATTTACTGCCCTAAGTTATTTGTGTAAAACCACTATAAATTTATATATATTCATCCACATACACCAAATACCACATGCATATACATATATAGCACGAAGAGGTATGCTCACGTTGGTAAAAAATTAATTGGTAGGACTTTAAATTCATAGACTCATCGTTGACTTATTTATCATCTAACACTTTTTGCCAGATGTTTATCACAGCCCATTTTTACCTTAATATAAACATTTTATTATCTGTGTTAGTCTCAACAGTGATGATCCATTTTAGGACTCTTAATTATGAAACATTCTTTTCTATAAATTCCTGTCTACTAAACCACTTTTAAAAATTAAAATTGGTGTTTCCGTGAAGAAGTTTCAACATTCAATGAATACATAGTTTACTTCTATAAGGTATCACAATAAGAATATAAGGTAAGGACATTTCTTCAAAGTGGAACCAGTTTAAAAATGTAAACAACAACAAAAAAGCTAACTATGCAGGAGGCAGTATGAATTTACAAGATGAGGCCCTATTTTTTATACTTTATTTTGAAACCGGGTCTCATGAAGTTGCAGAGGGACTCACTAAGGAGAGAGAGAGAGAGAGAGAGAGAGAGAGAGAGCTGAAGCTGGCCGCGAACCCGGATCCTCCGGTCTCCGCCTCCCAAAGTACTGGGATTACAAGTGTGTGCCACCACGCCCGGCTGGAATGCCAATTTTAAGGAAAAAAATCCGAAGACTCAACTAAGTAGAGTGGTTGTGTCACACAACTTGGTAAAGAACAACAAGACATGAAAACCTTTTTTAGAAATAAGATATTTAAAGTGTATTACACTATTAAGCAAATATTGTAAAAGCACACATATTTTTCTACATGTTCATTCTGAAAATATGCCTTCCCATGTTCTGAAATTAATTTCATTCATTTAGGATTTTATTTAATAATTTTACAATAGTTTGTTTGGTTATACAGGAGAGAAGGCCATATCTTTGAGAGAGATCCAATCAGAGGCAACATGGAGATTCCATTGTCAGTGCTGAAAACCTCAGGCTATCTGAACTAAAAGAGCCTGATTCCTAAGGAGAGGTTGAGTCATGGAAACAGAAGCTCTGAAGACATGATAATAATTATTCTATAAAAGTCTACCTCTGAGCAATGAAAATAAAACTAAGTTCAAAAAAATAATGTATTCATTTATCTTTAAAACTATCCTTGATATGAAAATGATGGCATAATCGTACTGTTTTTCACCGAAGATGGATTTTCAAAGAGAATGGCACTCCTTTGTTGTGGTTTTTCACACCTGCACTGAGAAAGTATAAAAGCCCAGGAGCACAGGGTGACATCCATTCTCAGACTCACCTTCAACAGCAAACCCGATCCTCAGCCCCTGACACAATGAGCTACTACTACGGCAACTACTACGGTGGCCTTGGCTACGGCCTTGGTGGCTTCAGAGGCCTGGGCTATGGCTACGGTTCCATCTACGGTCTTGGGGGCTATGGTGGCTATGGCTATGGCTACTTCCGTCCCTCTTTCTATGGAGGATACTACTCTGGATTTTACTGAACACATTGCCATCTGTGGTGATCTGTTTCCTGATCTACAATCCATCCCTCAAGCTGGCTCTCCTCACCCTGCTGTGCTGTGGACATGAAGATTTCTTCTATATATTTTCTGTGATATTTCTGAGCATGTTATTTTAATAAACACCATTTCTGAACATTCTAAACCATTTTAAATGTATGTTTATCCACCTAAATGCATTTTATTTATAATTTCATCTTATCTGAGGAATATATGTCATTGAAACTGAGTGCACATGCAATTATGTACTTCTTTACAAAGAAATAATAAAATTTTAAGTTGATGAATATGCTACTTACGCTGACTTGATTATTTCTCCATGGATGCATGAATCAAAGCATTGTATGTTACCCCATAAATATGGATGGTATCCCAATTAACATTTTTAAAATAAGCAAACTTCTACACATTTTCTTAGCAACTTCATTTTGTGTGGTACATGCTCATGTGTTGATCCTTTTTTATTTGAATTCTAGAAAACAATGCGTATTTAGACATCCCTAATCCTTATAAATATTTTTACATTTCATCCATATAATAATTAAATAAAACATTTATTCTGACCATTATATACCAGGAAAAGGAGTATTTGCAGAGTATTGTAGTAAAATAAATATGAGCTTTGCAAGGAATTGCTGTCCATGCCCTGTGGCTCAGTCTGTGTGTGCCCCTCAGCAGGTGTCTTCTCATGAGACAATGACAGGGGTACAGGGGTCTCTGCCCAAGCCCCTGCAGCCCTCCAGAGCACCTTGCCACATTCTGTTCTTATAAATGACATAAAGGGCCTGGGGAAAGTCTATATCCATAGTTGATGTTTCTTCACTGATACTACAACAGGTAACATTCAACTTTTCATGCTCAATGCTATTGTTTATTCTGCAAAAAATTTAAGTGTTTATTTGCAATAAGATTCTATACTGTTTTCTCCTACCACAAGTTTAATGTTGATAAATACCATTTAAGCCTTGATGCATATTTCCCAATACCATTATGTTCTTCTCTACAAGGATATAATAAAACTTTAAGTTGATGAATATGCTACTTACTCTGACTTGATTGTTTCTCCATGGATGCATGAATCAAAGCATCGTATTTAAGCTCCTCATTTAAGCCTTGAAATGGATTGTACTGTAGGTATTGCTTTGGATCCTTCCTCAAATCTGAGACTAGTTATTGACATCTAGCTCTGGTTTGGGAATTGTTTGATCCCTAGTTATACAGGATGTGATGCCAATTATAAGTTTTACTTAATTGCATGTGGTACAGGAGTCCTCAAGGATCAGAAATAATTCTAATGAGCTCTTTAGTAATGGATTCATGATAAATAGTTTGTGCTGATTTTTCACAACATAGTGATTTGAGGAGTGATTTGGGTGACTACAATGCACTGAATTAAGGTAGAATGGAGGACCCTTCAAGGAATCATGTAACAGTTATTTACAAAGCAATAATGTCAACCTGTCAAGGAACTCTAAATGGCAAGGGTTAGTAGGAAATTAATAGTAATTGTTTAAAAACACACCTAAAACTGTGTTGAGATGTATTTCGGCCTTGATTTACATTCAAAATCGACGACTGGTTTTTAGAGGAGCTTTATACTATAATATCTATTTTCTATATCCAGATTTTTTCCTTAAACAGAATTTTAGAAAACAGAACAAGAGGATTTAAGGAACATAGAGGGAGGTATCAAGTAGAAATATACTTCATGGGATAATTGCTAAAGTGCTAGAACTCAAATTAGAGAAAGGCATAGCAAAAGAAGAGGCTGCCATGTGCATTGTTATGGAAAAGAAGAAACATTATAATAAAACAAAAAGGAAACTGCAACGAAGGGTCAGTTTTGGTTTTCATACTGAATATAGCATGTGTATGTAGTTGGTATCAATAAGTTTTTTATGTTATATTGCAATATATTTTTATATCCAAAATCCATCCTTAACAGCAACTCAGAAATAAAGATACTGATTCTCTATCAGTATTTTTGTTGTGTTTCCTTTTTTGTTCTTAATTTTTTAATTGACATATAGTGTTTATGCATATTAATGAGGTATAGGGTGATAATTTGGTGCAAATATAAAATACATAATAATAATTAAATCAGGCTAATCACCATTTTATCTCATTAATCATGTATCACTTCTGTGTATTTGGGGAAGCTTTCGACTCTTTAGAATATACATATAATACAATTAAATGCATAATGAATAAATAATAAACTAGAGACACCCTGTTAACCTGCAGAACATTCGAAGTTATTGCTTCTATCTAACTGTGTTTTGATATTCATCTAGCATCACTCTGTTCCCTTTCCCCTTCACCCTTCCTCACTTAGTGGCACAGATTTTAAAAGATGTTCAAGAGACAATCACTGAAAGCCAGATAAGATAGAGCTGCTGAAACCCTAGAACTTAACAAAGGAATCTCAACTCAAACTTTGTTTCGAACTGCGGAGTTTGGAATAGAAATGAAGGGAATTGAAGAAGACATATTCCAAGAATGTCATGCACACTGATTTTTTGAGTGATGATAAAGCAAAGGAATGTACACTGAGTTATGTTTTCAGGGTTAATCACCCAAGTAAACTTGCTTCCCAAGTAACATAAAAAGAGGAGTAGATACACACTTGAGTGTAAATGTAATGAATGTGAGATTTCAGACTATTCGCCTCTATATTGCTACAGTGATTGCCCAGTGAAGAGACCTTGTGGCTAAATTATGATTTGATTTATGTTATTGAGTAATTATAATTTTGTGCAATTTCTACTTATATATTGTAATGACCAAAAATGTCTCAAAATTTGTCTTCTGCACAACTAATTATTGCACCTATTTCAGGGCAGAGGCGTCAAAATAGCATTTAAAACTTCACTGAAAGCTGGGCGTGGAGGCCCAGGCTTGTAATCCCAGTACTTGGGAGGCTAAGAAAGGAGGATCTTAGGTTTGTGTCCAGCCTCAGCTACTTAGTGAGGCCCTCTGCAACTTAGTGAGACCTGTTTAAAAATAAAGAATAAAAAATAGTGCTGGGGGGTGTAGTTTGGAGGTATTAGACCCTGGGTTCAATCCCAAGTACCACCAAAAAAACACAACTTCATTGAGAACCAAAATATTTACTTCCAAATGGATTTATTAACTAGCACAAAGTCTTCTTTGACGAGTTCTTACTTATTTTATCAAAATTATTCAAATATATGCAGAAGAATAATGAGAAATCTTGTGATATGATAGTGTTTATTTTTATTTTGGGTACTGAAGATTGATCCCAGGGGCATTCTACCTCTTAGCTATATCCTATATCCAGAACCTCTTTTTTTTTTTTTTTTTTTTGCAGTACCGGGGATGGAACCCAGGGGCATTCTACCTCTGAGTTACACCCCCAGCCCTATTTTTTTATTCTTTATTTTGAAACAGGGTTTCACTAAGTTGCGAAGGGCCTCACTAAGTAGCTGAGGCTGACCGTGAACCCGGATCCCCCGGTTTCAGCCTCCCAAGTACTGGGATTACAAGTGTGTACCACCACACCGGGCTCTGAACCCTTTTTTATTTGTTGTTTTGAAACAGAGTTTTCCTTGGTTGCTGAGAGTCTCACTAAGTTGCTGACGCTTAGCTTGAACCTGTGATCCTCCTGTCTTAGCCTCCCAAGCACTGGGATTATAGGCCTGCAGCACCATATCCAGCTATTTTTTAGTTTTTTTAAAATAAAGTCGACCTAGAGGTGCATAACATATTAGATTTAAACAGAGAAAAAATAATGCCTACAACTTACGAATTTTATCATGGAAATCTGTTATTGACAAAAAACAAAAACATCCATTCTGACAGTGCTATATCAAGAAAGAGGATATTTTTCTTAGTATGTTTGCCATTTAAATATGTTTCTTTTCTGAACTTCACAAGAACTGTCCATTCCCTGCTGCTGAGTCTGTGCTCTGAGTGCCCCTCACCAGGTGCTTCCTCATGAAACCCTGAGAAGGACATACAGGGCTTGAATCCAGCCCCTGTTGCCGTCCAGGTCCTACTTTTATGATAGAGATAGAGAGCCCGGGAATATGCTTTGTCTATATTCAGTGTGTCTGCACACTTTTACATCTTAATATATATCACTTAATTTTTCAGGCTCAATCTTGCTTTTCTTCATGCATTAAAAAAATCAGGAATGGATTGTAACTCTGTTTCCACACTTTTTTCCAACTTCATTTGATTATTGGTAATTGGTTTGCTTTTAAAACTTGAAAGGGATTGCATTGCAGATGTTTTCTATGGATCTTTCCCTCAAATCTGAAGCTGGTTATTGACTTCTAGCTCCTGTTCTTGGCATCTTCAGATGCCCAATTGTCAGCTTTTAGTTATACACGATGTGAATCCCATATTAACTTAACAAAATGAGTTATAGGAGTATTCATGAACCTCAAATAATTTTTACTAGTTCTTTAGTGATGGGTTCATGAACTGTCTGTGCTGACCATTTTATGGCTGAGTGAAATAGTGTTTTAAACATGCACCTAAAATTGTTTTGAAATAGAGTTGACTTTGACTTCATAATTCTTTGAAAGGAATGACTGGCTTATGGCTGTCCTCTACACAGTAGGATCCATTTGTCCATACTTAGAATATTTTTCATACATAGAATTTTAATAACTTTGTGGCAAGAACTATAGGATTTAAAGAACATAGAGATATGTTATCATAGAGAATCATACTTCACAGCCTTCTTACAAAAATGTAAAAATGTAAACAAGTTAAGAAATAACATAGTAAAGGAGAAGGAAGTATATGCACTTTTATGGAAAACAAGAAAATATTATGCATAGAAGAAAGAAGAAATTGGTATTGAAGGTTGATATTGAATTATTAATCTGAAATAACATATACATCTAGTTGGATAACAAGAAAATAAAAATAAGAATTAAATGTATACTGCAGATTTTAAAAGCTGTTGTGGCAAAAAGAAATGTGTTTAGGAGAAAATAATTGTAAGCCCGATAAAAGTCTGCTGCAGTCATCCTGGCGCTTGTCAAAGAAGTCGCAACTCAAACTCTGTGCCCTGGTATGGTGTTTAGAGTTGAAGGTGGGTCTAAGGGAACATATTTCAAGGATATTGTGCAGACTGATTATTCGTGTGATAATGAGAAAGGGGAATGCAGGCAGAATCAGGCTTTCAGGGCTGGTGACCTGAGTAAAATTGCTGCTTTTTGTAATATGAAGAGAGAAATGGAAACACACGTGCATCAACATTTCCACCTTGATTGTCAAGTAACAATATTGTGTAGGAATATCATTTAATTAATGTGTTTGCTACGTAATGATATTTCTCATAATTTCCACTTACATATTAATTGTATTTCCCATGAAATACCTGAATATTGGAATTTTTGTGCATTGTAACTATGCATCATAGTGAGATATGAAGAGATACAAAGGTGCATGCACCCAGCACTGGGTCCCACCCCACCCCTCCTTCCCTGCTTGTCCATGGTAGTGAGATTGGTAGCAGTAGCTTCCTATATCGCTATAGCATCATTTGAACTGTTCTCCTCTTCAATCCTCCTTTCCCCCCTTCCCCACTTCCCTATTCCTTAACCTGCTCCACTATTCTCCTGGTCTGTCTCTTCTCTCCTTGTTTATCTGAAGTCCCTGTTGTTTTCCATTTTCTTTATAACTTCTGCCTATGAGAAAAAAATAACAACCTTTGACTTGCTGAGACTGGATTATTGTAAGTAACTTACAAAATTTGTTTAAGCACCAAAACATTTCTTTTCAGAACATTTTTTTTCAATTTTAACTACATCGCTATTGATGTTTTCTTCATTCTGATTACTTCCCAGTATACTTCCTATTCAATCGACTGTTGACTGCTTAGGAATCTAATGAAATGGACATTATGAAAGTTATTGAAATTTTTGGAAGAAGTAATAAGAAATCTTAGAGCCTGATAATATTTCATTTTTTAAATAACATTAATCTAAAGGGACATAAGACATAACATTTACACAGGGAAAATGATACCTGTGGCTTGTGAATTTTACATTTGTTTATGAAAATATGTACAAACATTACTTAATTTAACAATATGTTACATGTTCATCTTTTCCAGTCCGTTTTTCTTATTTCACTCTTTAACAGATCACTGTAAAAGCCTTCGAAGTGCCCCCTCACTTTAGAATCTGTCATACTCTCCTCACTGCTCAGGAAATACATATTCCTCAAACATCACTTTTCTAATGTCACTGACCCCAAGAAAAAGCACAGAATAGGATGCATGGCCCACCCTGGTCGCAAGCCAGATTAATTTCCAACCAGCAACTCTTTCCATTTAAATACCATGTCCCAACTACAACATGTTGCTCATTGGGAACACAGCTTGCCTACGTTCCTCTCTGGTCATACACTAAAACTCTTATTCCTTGTTGGAGCTCCCTACTCTTTTTCCTTTATACTATTTTTTGCTGTCTTCTGGATGAAGTTCATTTTACACTTGGAGAACTTTTTGTGAAAGATATTATAGATTCCATAATATTTAATTTCTCCAAATCACTCTTGAAATTCAGTGGCACTTACCACCATTTTACTATTCTATATACTGCCTTAAATTATTTGTGCAAAATCACCATATATACACTAATCCACATGTATCAAATACCACATGCACATACAACATGAAGAGATATATTCACATTGGTGAAAACAATTAATTTGTAGGGCTTAAAGGTCATACACTCTTCATTTATATATTTATAATCTATCTTTTTTTTGCTTAGATGTCTATCATGGCTCATTTCTACCTTAATATGAATATTTTATTATCTGTATTAGACTTAACTGGTTTGATCTATTTTAGAACTCTTCATTATAAAACACTCTTTTCTATAAATCCCTTTCTACTAATGCCACTTCTAAAAATTTAAATTGGTGTTTCTGTAAAGAAGTTTCAACATTCAGTGAATACATATTTTATGTGTACAAGGTATCGCACTAGGAATATAAAGATATGGCCTATTCCCTCAAAGTGTAAACAGTTAAAAAAATCTAAACAACAACAGAAAACTAATTATGCAGGAGTCAATGTGAATTTAAAAGAACAGTAGTTTTCTGGAAGGCATTCGTGGACTAGAAGGCTGAAGGAGGCTCTAAGGAGATCAGGAAGAAGTTATTTCAGAGTGAGAAAGAGAAAAAGCTTAGAGTGAAAAGCCAATTTTAAGGAAAAAACCTGAGAAGACTCATCTAAGTAGAGTGGTCACACATGTTGTTATGGAAAGAAACTTGAAAATTTGACTTGGATTAGTTTACGACAAGACATGAAAACCATGTTAGAAATAAGTTATTTAAAGTGTATTACACTAATAAACAAACATTGTTAAAGCAAACATATTTGTTCACATGTTCATTCTGAAAATATGCCTTCCCTTGTTCTGGAATTAATTCCAATTATTTAGGATTACTTAATAATTTTACATTAGTTTCTTTGTAGATATGGGAGAGGAGACCATATCTTGGAGGGAAACTCAATGAGAGGCAAAATGTAGATTCCATTGTCAATGCTGAAAATCTCAGGCTATCTGAACTAAAGGAACCTGATTCCTAAGAAGGAGAGGCAGAGTCATGGAAACGTAAGCTTGGAAGACATGCTAATAATTATTCAATAATTATTGAATTTGAATTATTTGAATTGGCTCTGAGCAATGAAAATAAAACTAATTTCAAAAAAACAATGTCTACATTTATCTTTAAACTATCCTTGATATGAAAAGTATGGCATAATCGTACTGTTTGTTACTGAAGATGGATTTTCAAAGAGAATGGCACTCCTTTGTTGTGGTTTTTCACACCTGCACTGAGAAAGTATAAAAGCCCAGGAGCACAGGGTGACATCCATTCTCAGACTCACCTTCCACAGCAAACCCAATCCTCAACCCCTGACACAATGAGCTACTACTATGGCAACTACTATGGTGGCCTTGGCTACGGCCTTGGTGGCTTCAGAGGCCTGGGCTATGGCTACGGATCCATCTACGGTCTTGGCGGGTATGGTGGCTATGGCTATGGCTACTTCCGTCCCTCTTTCTATGGAGGATACTACTCTGGATTTTACTGAACACGTTGCCATCTGTGGTGATCTGTTTCCTGATCTAGAATCCATCCCTCAAGCTGGGTCTCTTCACCCTGCTGTGCTGAGGACATGAAGATTTCTTCTTTATATTTCCAGTGGTATCTCTAGGCATGTTGATCGAATAAATACTCCGAACATTCTTAATATTGTTTCTCTGGTATTTTTCTACTTAGACTTTTCATTTGTAATTTTGGCCTGTTGAGTAATATGTTTATTTGAAAAATGTTTTCTTGAGCTGGGTGTGGTGGTGCATCCTTGTCATCCCAGTACTTGGGAGGCTGAGACAGGAGGATCCGGGTTCGTGGCCAGCCTCAGCTACTTAGTGAGGCCCTCCGCAACTTAGTGAGAGCCTGTTTCAAAACAAAGAATAAAAAATAGGGCTGGAGGTGTAGCTCAGAGGTAGAATGCCTCTGGGTTCAATCCCTAGTACCACAAAAAGAAAAATGTTTTCTCCATAGAATTATCTACCCTCTTAGATCTAATCTTATATACTTCTGGTGAGCAATTCCTTCTTTTCACGTGGTATGTGTTCAGGCTGTTCTCTCTTATTGATTTTAGATTTTAGAAGACTAAACATATTTAGATATCCTTAACTATTATGAGTATATAGATATGAACCACATGGTTATCAGCTTAATGCAGTATCTATTCTGACTTCAGGAAGGGAAACATTTTTATCACTTTTTTCCTTATAAATATGGTTATTTTAGGTGTTTTATAAGAAAGAGAAACAGAAAGTTCACCAGGTTCCTTCTCATGACACAATGACAAGGATACACAGGGCTTGACGACAGCCCCTGCTGCCTCCAGAGTGCCCCACCAGATTCTGTTTTTATAAATGAGTTAGAGAACCAGAGAATGTGCTATCTCTCTATGCTCAATGATCCTTCACTGTTTTATCATTTTGACATGTACCATTTAACTTTTCAGACATAACTCTACTTTTCTTTACGTGTTAAAAATATTGAGAGTTGTTTGTGAATGACAGATTTTAGTCTTTTCCAACTCAGATTGAGTGTTGGTAATTGTCCCTTATTTGTGCCTTGAAAGGAATTTTATTTCAGGTCTTTTTGTTGTAGTCTTCCCTCAAACCTCAGTGTGATTGTTGACTTCGAATCTGTGTTTTGACATATTCTAATGCCTGGCCTTCAGCTTTTAGTGATACATGATGTGATTCTCAGCATAGCTATCATTTAATTCGGTGACAGAAATCTTTGTGGTTCTCAAGTAATTCTCAGAAATTCTTTTGCAATTTGTGCACGAACTAACACTTTGTGTGAATTTGTTGTCATTTTGAGAACTTAGAAATGATTTGAGTGACGAGTCTCACTGGTTCAAGCTAAAATTAAGAGCTGAGTTCATTCAATCATTTAGTGTTTAGTCACTTAAATTGCACTAAATTGAACCTGACAAAGAATATTAAATATTAGAATTTGAGTTGTAGAAAATTAATACTATTTAAAAAATTTCTCCTAACACTCCTGTGAAATACGATTTGCCAACAGATAATTCTTAAAAATAAAAGTATACAATTTTCCATATTAGCCAGCTTTTCTATAAGCATGCTAGGGAATGGCTAAATATGCTTGTTTATTGCAAGGACTCTAGACACCAAAGAATATTGATAAATTTATTAAAAATAATTCCACTTTAAAAGTATAATTATATTGCAAAAATGTTACAATTTATACAAATTAGAGAAAGCAATAGTCAAAGAAGAGGGCAGCATGTGCATTGTTATGAAAAAGAAAATTATTATAAATATAACAAGGAAGAAACTGAGCTTACAAATGAGTTTGGACTTTCTTGCTGACTATATCACATAGGCATCCTTAAATAATAAGTACCATAAAGATATTTTAATAAGTGTTAAAGAAGGAATGGCACATAGAAAAAGTGTTATTTAGAGAAAAAAACTGAAGGCCTAATAATAGGCTACTTTAGTAATACTGACACTTCAGGCTTGAAATTTGGGATACAAAGAAAGTGAGTTTTAGGAGATGTATTTCAAGAAACTGATCATATGACTTACAGTGAAGAAAATGAATGCTGGTTGAGCCACATTTTTGGGGTTAATGATCTGAATAAAGTTGCTCTTGCATGAAAAGATAAATAGATATATATTTGAGTAGGAAATTAATGAAAGGTTTATTTCAGGCTATTCAAATCAATCTTGTCACTTTGATTGCCAAGTAAAAACACTTTGTGGGTAATGTTTTATTTGATTAACATGTTTATATTACAGAATTTTAATTTAATTCCTACTTACATATGATTATGGTTACTAAGAAGTAACTTCAACATTTGCCTGCTGAACAGAATAATTGATTCTTCTCCTTACAGTATTGGGGATTGAACCCAGGGGTGCTGTACTACTGAGCTACATCCTCAGCCCTTTTTATTTATTATTTTGAGACAGGATCTCCCTAATTTGCCCAGGCTGGACTGCAGCTTGCAATCCTCCTGCCTCAGCCTCCCAAGTCACTGGGATTACAAGCAAGTGCCACTGTGCCCGGCCAGAATAATTGATTCCAAAAACAGAATACAAGAGTGAAAGAGGGTTCCCAAACTGGTTTGAACACTAAAATATTTATTTTCCCATGACTCTTTTTTCTTTTCTTTCTTTTTTTTTACTTTTATTGCTGCATTGTAATTACACATCATATGAGTTATAGAGTGACAGGAATATACACGACTCTTAAGAATTACCGTAACCCACTTGCCATTGGCGCCTTCACACTTCTGCTGGCGTTGCAGTCAATCCCGTTGCAATGAATTGTTGGCAGATTATGAATCTGAAGAAATGGACTTCATGATAAATATGAAACATGGGTATAAAATAATGAGAAATATCAGAACCAAATACTGCTCAATGTACTGTTTTTTAAAAATAAAGTTAACCTAAAGGGATATAACATGTTACATTTCAATAAAAACAATACCTACAATGAGTAAATTTTACAAATCTATACAAATGCTACTGATTTTCTTACCTTCATCCTTTTCAGTCCATTTTCTTACTTCATTTTATAGTAGGACATTGTAAAAGCCTTCTAAGTGCTCCCCTTATTCTCAAAAATAGAATTCTGCAGGTGTAATATATGGCCTACCTGGTCATAAGCCAATATACTTCCCAAACATCAAATATTTCTTATTTAAACTCTAGGACCCAGCTACAATGTTTAGAACATGGAGGACCTACCCGCTTATGTTTGCCCAGATGTTAAACCCAGAAACCACCTTTTCCTCATGGAGCCCCCTATTCTCTTTTTACCTTATAACATTCCTCATTTTACACCTGCAGAATTCTTTTGCAGAATATTGCAGCTTCTATACTAGTTAATTACTGTAAATCACTCTTAAGAAGAGTATCAGGTCCCATCATTTTATTTTTCTTTATACCTCCTCATTTAAACAAGAAACAACACACACACACACACACACACACACACACACACACATATTCCTTCATATGAACCAAATACTGTGTATACACGTGAAACATAAATATACCAGCTCACATTAATAAATAAAATTAAGTTGTAGTATTTAAACTCTAAGAAGAAATACAAATAGCCAACAAATATATGAAATGTTCAAGATCATAAGCAATCAGGGAGATGCAAATCCAAACTACACTAAGATTACATCTTACCCCAATTAGAATGGCAATCATCAAGAATACAAACAACAATAAAAACTGGTGAGGATGTTGAGAAAAATGAACTCACACTGTTGGTGAGATTGCAAATTAGTATAGCCGCTATGGAGATCAGTGCAGAGGTTCCTCAGAAAACTTGGAATGGAACCACTATAAGATCCAGCTATACCGCTCCTGGGTATCTTTCCAAAGGAATTCAAATCAGAATACTATAGTAATACATGTATGTCCATATTTATAGCAGCACAATTCACAATAGCCAAAGCATGGGAAGCAAGGAACCAACCTAGGTGTCCATCAACAGATGAATAGATTATAAAATTATGGAATATACACACAATGGAATTCTACTCAGCAAAAAAGAGGACAAAATTATACCATTTGCAGGAAAATGGATGGACCTGGGTAACAATATGTTAAGTAAGATTAGCCAGTCACAGAAATCAAAGGGTCATATGTTCCTTCTCATATGTGGACATTAGGGAGTAGTTGGGATACAAAAGGGACTCCAGACAAAGGAGAAGAAACCCCAGTGGAGCAATGGTGGTGACCTAGGGGAGGCTGAAGAGGGAGGGAGAATTAATGAAGGAAACACTGACATTGACATTATGTATATATATGAAATTGTCAATGCCAATCTTAATATCATGTACACGCAAAGGGAAGGGGAAGGAGTGGGGAGGGAGCCAGGGGGAAACTTATCAAGTGCTATGTGCATGTGTACCTATTACTCTGAACTTCATTATGATGTGAGACTACAAGGCACCAATAAAGATATATTAAAATAAATAAAAATAAAAATAATTCTTAAATGATAAAAATAATGTCCATTGTGTAGTCATTTATATTTTTGTCACTTGTCATCTTTCTACCAAAAGACCTATCATAGTCCCTTTCAAATGATAAAATACTTATATTTTATTGACATTTTACATTTGTAAATCTATATTTTGCAATTTTAAATATAAAATATTTATTTGCTTAATTTTCTATCTATGAAACAGTTTACAAAAACTTAAGTTGATATTTCTGCAAAGAAGTTAAAAATTCAACAGATATGTATTTTACTTCTTCAAGGTATTCACATTAGGTCTCAAGAATATAAAGATAAGGTCCCTTCCCTCAAAGTGTGTTTGAATCAGCTCAAGAAACCAGTTCAAAAATGGAAAAAAGAATTCTGCCAGAGGTAGTGCCAATTTAAAAGATAAGGAGCGTGGTAATAGATTCTTGTGGACTAGAAAGGTTAAAGAGGCTCTAAGGAGCACAGGAAGCAATCATTTCAGAGTAAGAAGGAGTCTGAGAAAAAAGTTAAAGTGAAAATACAATTAGAGTATTTATCGTAAATTGTGGTAGGAAGAAAATATAGGCTTGTGTTACTTTATAAAAAGACTTGAATATTCTCTTTTTAAATAAGATGCTTAGAATGTTATCAAGCTAACATGCAAATAAGGCAGAAAATCCATGTATTTGTCTACATGTTCTTTCTGAAAAATATGTGTTTCTATGGTATCAAATTAGTTTTCTTCTTTTAGAATTATTTAATAAATTTATATTAGTGTGTTTATTAATAAATAGGAAGAAGATCACATATCTGAGGAAAAACTCATCTGAGACAAAATGGAGATACTAATGGCAGTGTTCAAATTCTCAGGCTATTTTACGTAAGGAATCTGATTCCTAAAATGTAGCTGCAGAAATATATGAAAACAAAACCATTGAAGATATGAACATAAGTATTCAATACAAAACTTGCTCTTGAGAAATTGAAATTGAATTAAATTTAAAAAATATTGTCTTGATGCATGTCAGAAATGCCCATGATAATAAAGGTGGCTCAGTAGTACTAATTTCTACCAAAGGCAGGTTTTCAAAAAGAAAGAAGCTCATTGTGTTGTTGGTTTGCCACACTCTACTGATGGAGTAAAAACTCCAGTTGCAGACAGTGGTAATCACCTTTAGGAAATGCACCTTTAACATCAAAACCCACCGTCAACCCCTGACACTGTGAGGTACCATCATGACAGCTACTCCAGTGGCCTTGGCTGTGGCCTTGATGTTTTCAGTGGCCTGGGCTGTGGCCTTGATGTTTTCAGTGGCCTGGGCTGTGGCCTTGGTGGCTTCAGTGGCCTGGGCTGTGGTGTGGCCTTGGTGGCTTCAGTGGCCTGGGCTGTGGTTCCCACTATGGCCTGGGAGACTATGGCCACTTCCATCCCTCTTTCTATGGAAGAATATGGTTTTCTGGATTCTTTAGGGAAAATTCTTTCCTACTACTCGCTCATCACCTTTTAAATAATAGTTTGTGATTTAGTTCTTTTGTTTCAAAATCACTAGTGAAAGTTTTGAGAGGGCTCTGAAGAAATCACAATGTAGGATGTCTTCTCTGAATTTGTGGAGACCTACGTTTCTGTGCAGCATTTTGTCTCAGTCTTCTTCCTGCCCCTGAAACATTATTGACATGTAGCCTATTGGCTTACATATTCTGATAATTCTATACATAGTCTATACTAAATAATTTTTATAAATGTAAAATCTTGAGTTCATAGCCACATGCCTATAATCCCAGTACTCTTGAGGCTGAGACAAGAGGATCATAGGTAAAAGGCCAGCATACTGTAACTTAGTGAGACACTGTTTCAAAATAAAAAATAAAAAAGGGTGTGGGGTATAGCCTGAAGGTAGAATACCCCTGAGTTCAATCCCTACTGCCCAACACACACACACACACACACACACACACACAAAACAATCCCAAAACAAGCAACACAAAACCTTGAGTTTATATTTTTCATTCATCTTAACACAATTGACTTTCAAGTTTTATAATATCTTAGTAATCTCTCTGTATTGAACATTTTCCCCCTATGGGAATATTTACTTCCCATTATGTCTCTTATGCACAGTGCTCTCTGATGCATTAGGATGATAAATATTTCAGGTGATAGATTTTTCTCAGTTCATGCTTTCCTTTGATTTTTTAAATTCCTCAAAACTGAATAATTTTTGACATTCTGAATTCTGAAGGAGATATTTTCACCACAATACTAAATGTTCTACATAACACCTGTTCTATTTTTATATCAGTTATGTGCTATTAAGAATCTTCAGTACTGTAAGAGGTGGAGTCTTTTTTGGTATCATCATTTTTTTATAATTTATCAAGCTGTACAAAACCAATAGGAATAGAACAATATAATTGCTGTGTCTTCAGAATACTCTGTCGCTGTACGTTTTCTGAGAAACCAAAGTCATTCTCTCTTTTTTATTTTTAATACTTTTATTGGTGCATCATAGTCTCACATCATAATGTAGTTCATAGTGATAGTGACATACATACACACAGAAGTAGGTATCCATCAACAGATGAATGGTTTACAAAATTGTGGGATATACACACAATAGAATTCCACTTAGCAATAAAGAAGAACAAAATTATGTCATTTTCAGGAAAACGGATAGACCTGGAAAACATTATGTTGAGATTAGCCAGTTACAGAAAGTGAAGGGTCATATGTTTTCTCTCATATGCAGAAGCTAGGGAGTATTTGGAATACAAGAAGGATTTAGATAATTCAGGAGAAACGCCAGTGGAGTGATGGAGGTAGTCTAGGGGAGAGGAGAGGGAGAATTAATGAAGGAAAAAACTTCCAGTGACGACATGTACATATGTGAGAATACCAATGCCAATCTCAATGCCATGTATTGGGAAGGGGGGAGTGGGGAGGGAACTGGGGGAAATCCAAAGGCATTTTCATGTATTAATTTCCCCGCCTGTGTTCCAAATCAAATGATACTTCCACTGTCTCCTAGCTGTGTGATTACTATCTTTTCCTTATGTTACCATCACAGCCATCTTTCTCAGGTCTTGTCCTTAATCTTCTGCCTTGGACAAGGAGGCTGGCTATTGACTTTACTTCATGTTTGGCTTCTTTGGAACTCTCTTCTTACCCCTGGATCTTAATCAATGTTATCCTTAATGTATGGCTCAATCAGCTGTGTCAGCCTTTTGAACTTTCATGATTTGCAATTGGTTTTCAGAAGTAATTAAAACATGCATTCAAGAAGGAAAACTTCAGTCTCAGTATGATTGCTTCTGAGAACAGAGAAATTAGGTATGATTATAGGAGTGATGCTCATTGATCTCATGAAGATTTTAAGCTTTTCAACCAATTCAGTAGCAAGTGTTTATGCAGTACTTCAGTGAATCTAAGAAGTGACCATAGCAAAAGGAGCTTACCTTACTAATAAATAAGGAATATATAGGTGTACTTATAAGGTTCTATCAACCTTAATATGATTTTGTGTTTTGCATTTTATGTTTTCAGTTTCTGCACATACAAAAATGACTTTAGATAAAATGGCATACTGTCTGGGTTATTTTCCAAACTACAAAAACAAAGACTATCTATAGCGATAAATGTAAGATAGTCGATAATGAATTGATTATGCTAAAGATGCATGACATTTACCCAAGGGTTCCTCATGCCATGTTATTTAATGCTGTAATTTTCCATCCAAAAATATAGAAAACTTCATCAAAGTTGAATGTTCTATCATGGAAAATATGAACAGTAGGACTTAAAGAACATAGAAAGATACAACAGAGCTAGCATAATCAGAGAAGAATATTTCAATTGAACCTTGCAAAAATGTTTAACCTATAAGACTCAATCACAATCTGGAGCATGAAAGGGAGGGAAGGGGGAGGGAATAGGGTGGGATTGGAGGGAGGGCTAAATGAGCAATGTGTGCATGTATGATGTTCATATCCTGACATATATCAAAATGTATAATTACAATTTACAATGCACCAATAAATGAACATAAAAAGTTAGAAAAAAATGTTTGAGACTTGAACTATTTGATCAAAGGAACAACAAATGAGATAAGCAGCATAAGGATTGTTTATGATGATGAAAATGATTACATCATTTTAATGGATATGAATAATAAAGCTCAATAATTATTACTGATATTGAGCAGATTATGGCTTTGGGAGAAATTCAACTGATAAGTAAGCCTTTCCTCATTAGGTATATTTAAATATTTTTAGGAAAACACTGCTAAAAAAAGAAAACATGTTTTAAAAAGTTTGAGTTTCACCCTCCCCCCCAAAAATACTACCACATTTTTTCTAACATTTTGTAACAAGGTCCCAACTCCTCTTCTGTCCCTTGGTTTAGTGATGAGTATTAAAAGTAATGAGCTTTAAGAAGATATATTTCATAATAGTAAAGAACTGGAAATATAAGTCATGGGACAGGGAATGCAAGAAAAATCCAAACTTTGAAAGTTAAGAGGAAATAAAAAAACTAAAGATGCAGTAATTATAAGGCAGTTAGAAGTAGAAATGCTCTGTAAAAATATAAGGAATATTTTCAAACAATTTGTATCAACACTGTCCATTAGTTTTGGAAGTAAGAATACCATTTAAGAATATTATTTTTAAACGTGTATTTCAATGTTATTATTGTCTATGTATTTATAATGTTTAGTAAAATAATCTTTTAAATTAGCAATACAAGTACTTTGAATTACTAGTTTTGGCCAAAAAATATTTCTATAGGGTTTCTGATTGTTTTGGGTTGCCTTTTGATAATTTTTATTTTACTGTGAACTGTCAGCTTTACCCCAAATAAATTTTTCCTGGCTTTTTACCAAACACTCTTGTTTCCAAGATGATTATGGACCAAATAGATGGCTTCACTCATTAGAATTAAGCATACATGTTAAAATATTTATAAGGAATTTATGCCTTGTAGAGACAATCAAAGGTAATATTGTAGTGTGATTTTTTTAAACTTTGACTACAGTTATTAAGTATTAGCTTAAAAACATTATTTTTAAAAATCCAGGAAAATCAGCTTTGCAATATTTTGCTTTGTCTCTGATGAACCATGCAGCTACCATCAATTTGTTATAGTGTGTCTATATCTGTTAGTTATTACATAACAATGCTGCATAACAAAACTTCACAAAATTTAGAGGCCTAAAACAATGATGATTCTTTATCGTTCATGAGTCTCTGGGCCTCCTGGGCAGGTGTGCTAGCTTAGCTCATTCATAGGTCTGTGGTCAGCCGCATGTCAGTTATACAGATGATTTAGAATTCCCATGGCTCTGAGAGTAGAGCCAACTGAAGTAATTCATTTGACTCTAAAATCCTTGCAGCCAGCAAGTCCTGACATATTTTCATGATGATGTTGAGAAGAGAGAAATAAAATGGCCATTTGGACAAATGAATTATCAAATGGAAAAGAATTATAAATGCTTTTCAAGCCTACTCAGTCACATTGAGTCTCATTGACCAATTAAATTCCATGGCAAAGTCCAAAGTCAGAATAGCAGGACATTACTAAATGGTGTGGATATATGAAACCATAAAAATTTGAGGCTATTTGTATAACTAATATGCCTAGCATCTTTCATCCAACCCTTCCTGTTAATCCTTTTTACCATCATGCTAATTTCAGACTTTATCACATCATACTGAAACTACACTATAACCTAATTAGCTTCTGATAAATATTCCAAAAATGTCATGTTTTGAGGAAGTTCCCTGGATAAATCAAAGAATTATTGTGTCTTCATAACAGGCAAGATTCATAAGTCCTTTCAGGGAAACAACATACATAATCTTCAAGTATTTTTTCCAGAAGTTTTCAATCCCATTTATACTCACTCATATCTTGCTTAGTCTTGCCCTTTAGCACTAGTTTAAACAACTGCCCCTTAATGGAGTTTAATAATTTCACTGAATTATTATTGTTTGTGGTGGAGCCTTAATTTACATCTTCTATTCCAGGACAATCCAGAGCACAGTAGTTTTTCCTCCTCTAAATTTGGAAAGTAATTTTAACTTTCTCTCACTTTGGTACTTCCATATATTTAACTTTGTACCTACACATACCACTGCATATATGCATAAACACATACGCACTCACATACACATTTTATAACTATAATGGAAAGGTAGACTTTCTAAAACAATGAAGTGATCATTTAATTTTTAACTTATCATCTTCTTATTTAAAAGTATGGCAAATCCTCTTTCATATAATAAGAATTCAGTTAGTAGTGGAGCAGTTCGATAGATGAGTATGGTCTAGAATATTTGATAAAGACAATTAGGAGAAAATATTCCACACATGTATGAAGTGTAAGAACACTTAGTAAAAAACTGTAAGACAATCTTTGAATATAAATATAAATTGCAGTTTTAAAACAATTGGATGACCTTCTAAATAGGACGGATGTTTCATGTTAAAGTAATAGTGGGAAGGAATCCAGGATGTGTTGTAACAGCATTTGTAAACAATTTAATGGAATTTGATTTTTGTAATATATAGCGAGTTATTAGGTACAATGGTCAAACAAAAGGATGGTCAAATAGGTGCTCTTTACTCTGAATAAATTCTGTCTTCTGCTTTAAAATTATACAATCATGCATAATACTTTCGTAATTTGGATGCAAGTTTAATGAATTCATAAAAGAAAAAAAACATGATACTTGGCATAAATTGAAACTGTCTTAGCTAAAGTGAAAGAAAAATCATTTGACCAAACAAAACTCTTAGGCAATGCCAGGGATAACCTGCCTGATGCAAGGAATTTGAATATTGCATTTTTAAATGTAGAAATGTATTGTAGTCATTAGACTTGAAAATTGTCCATACACAAACTTAGAGCAATCAAATAAATTTAAAAGGAAAAATTGGCATCATGCATGTTTGAAGCTACCCTTAATTAATAAAGGTATGTCCTAATAGTACTGTTTTTCATCAAAGATTTATTTGCAATGTAAAGGAAGCTCATGCATTGTGGTGTGTCACACTGAAATTTCACTGTGAATGTAAAAATAAATACTGATTTCATTGGACTCTTCATTCTGAAAACATTTATTTCACTATCAAACCAAATCTGCAACCCATGACATGAGTTACTGTAGTAATTACTACAGTAACTTTAGCTTTAGTATTGGTGGCCTGAGCTGTGACTATGGCTCCAGCTACAGCCTTGGTGGTTTTGGTGGCTAATAGACATAGCTACTACCTTCTTTCTTTCTGTGTAAGATACTGGTTGCCTGGATTCTTCTGAAAAACTTGCTGATCATTAGGACCTCAGAAACTGCATATTCTCAAGGGTTAATTCTACTTTCATGTTCTTCTGCATCATTAGTCTCACATTTTATGTATCTTTTTTGGCTTGTATCTACTTATTTAGCATCCAGTGTCAAACAAAACTGAACATGGTTAAAGGCAGTGAGGAAAATACTATTATAGTAGATCAAAGAGACTTTACACAACTGAACTCAACTCAGGCCCCTGCAAAAATACCTGGGAATTTTAGAGGGGATGAAAAGGAGTAGGTAGGGGGACCAAGAAGGGTGGACTCAAGCAGAGACAGGGAAATAAAAAATGACAAAAGGTGGGAAGGAGGTGGATCAATTAGATCTGGCTATCTGAGCTTGCTTCTTGGCACTTACTTTGAGGAGACATAAACTTCTCATAGCTTCAGCACAAGAGGTAGTTTTGAAATTTGGAGCAAGGCACACAAGGAAATTAGGCTCCTAGTATCTGCCAGATGGGGAGAAAGGAAAGCAGGAAATCCTTCCTTAGAGAGTTGATTGCATTTCAAAGAGAATGCTCCAAAGTCCTTGAAGAGATAGATAGTTGTAGAAGATGCATCTCAAAGGGACAATATTTTAAAGTAAATTCTTCTAAGAAAAGTGAGGTCAAGGATCGAGAGTCAAGCTTTGGCTGAAACAAACAGTAAATGCACTTGAAAGCATCAGCTTTCCCGGACAGTCATTTAAGGGGAGATGAGGAGCTGCAGATCTTATAGGCCAAAGTTGAGACCTAGTTCAGAAGAGGGCTCAGGGAAGCCCTATAGAAGTTCGGTCAAGAAGACAGTGTGTGTGTCTAGCAAGCCTAATGATTCAGCTCCTGAATGAATTCTAGTGCAAATTGAAGTAGTAGGAGCTCATGCCTCAAAAATCCTAATGGATTACACTATCAGGAAAATATTCTACTTGTGACTATTGTATAACTGTTCTTAAACACGGGGTTTCCGGTGTGTAGTCTTAGTGAGTTAATTAAAAAAGAAGTCCTTAGTTTACATAGCAAAAATTATTTCATTTTTATTAATCTGAAATTAAGTTCGTGCCTATCATGGTTTTTGAATTTCAGTGTCATATTAAAAGACTTTTTTAATTTTAAGTATTTATCGCTGTTCTTTAAAACTACTGGGTCTAAATAATTAAAGTTAAAATTAACTGGGAAAATATATTACTACCCTTTATATATGTTCCTTGAGCATCTCAGTAATTCATTGCTGTTTCCTTTCTCTTGAATAGCTTTTCTTCTTTTCATTGTCTCTTGCTCTCTTAAATCTTTCAAAAATGGGTCAAATTTAACTTCCCCAATGGACTCTCAGCCTTTTATTGACTAGAAGTAATGCCTTCTTCTTTATACTTAAATATGTGTTTTACTGGTACATCTCTGATTATAAATACATATTGATTTTGAGAAGAACAATTGGAAGATCTTTAATAGATTTTGTGATCTATTAAAATGGATTTATTCTCCATTTGTCTCTCCCCTCCAGAATGAAATGTGTTGAGGCCGCAGCATACTTAAGCCATTTTTGTATTCCACTCAATTTAGTAGACATTTATTACTGTTTTTGCACTACAATTTAGAGATAACAGTAGCTACTGAGACACTACAATTAACAAGCTAAAATCCTTTCCTTTGAGGAATATTATATATTGTGCCTTTTTTGAAAAGAGAAAAACACATGGCAGAATAGTCAGTTTTAATTATTTGATGATTCTTAAACTTAACATTGGGTGAAAACTTTTCTTAGAAGATGTGAAGGCTCAGTTGAATATCAAAAGATATATTTTATCCTTGACAAGTAAGAAGGATGAAGGAAAAATGTGCTTGGAGGCATTAGGAATGGTGTTCAGGCATGCGCAATGTGTTCTGTATACTGATGGTATAGTCTAACTTGCCTAATCAATAACTGCACCATGAAATTTAAAATTGGGGGGATGATATTAGAAATTCTTCCAGAGTCTGACACCAAGGTACCATCAGCACATAGTTGTACATATGTTGAAGACAAACTTTTTATGAAAAGTGATAGTATATGTAAAATTTTTCCTAGTGCATTAAGTAGGAAAGCAGGAGGATGACAAACCTGATTCAGAAGAAAATATGAGAAATGAGGACCTCCATTACTATTAAATACAAATATTTAAATATATAGGTTAAAAAAATAATTCATTTGTAATTGGGGAATTAACAATTATCCTTCTGTTTTTTATTGTCATAAAAACATTATCATACTTCTTCAATTTTATAATTTAAAAATGCTGGATGCAAATCCATTGTGCAAATAAAGTTTTATTCCCCTAAAGAGTCAGATAGATGCCCCTTGATTGAGATGATCAGAAAATGGACTTGCATAAATACTTTTATTAAATCTTCTTACTAAAGATTTTTATCTCTGATATATAAAGAGCTTGGGAGCCATCACCAATGTCCTTACAATCAGAAAAACCTGGGCAAACTGAGAATCAACTGCTTATCTTGGGTACATCAGAAAGCTAAGGTCACCGGGAGAACTCTTGTCTCAAAACTAGAAAGACATACTTATCCAGAAACATACAGCCCACCAAAATCTTGCCTGGAGAAAAACTTCTAAAGTCATAAACTGATAAAAACATTTAAATGATATTTTTTTTGCACATGATTTTTAGAGGCTGAGTTTAGACAGGCATAAGAGTGAGACCACTAGGAAACAGTGTAAAAAAAGGTCCCTGTGCTTTTCTGGTTTCCTTTCATGAATCTCACCAGCTTTTTACTCCAGAAGAAGAAGGCTCCCTCCTACATAAAAGAAATGTTTCCTCTCCATTCTAAATTAAAAGGGGAAGAATAATAATTGTGGAAAATGCCTGGAGTCTTACAGGTAAAAATAAGGCATATTCTCCAAGAGACAAGACAAAAACCAAAAAATTTTCCAGAGCAAAAATCTAAAAATAATTCTCCCCACTTCAGGACACACCAGGCCACTCAGCCTTCTTGTTTCTCCTAAAGTAGAGAGGAAAGCCATAGACAACAAGGTTCAGGGTTTCAAGGAAATAGATGAAGAATGTTCCAAAGAACAGAGTAGGGAGAAAGGCAAAAAAAATGTATATAACTGGGGAGAAACTTGAGCAGGAAACAGCAATAAAAAATCCCTGATAAAATATGTTAATAAATATTTAATCATAAGATTATTGAATGGCCTACCATTGAACCAGCAGGACTTTAATGTAATACAGTAAAGAGGATGTATACTGAAAAATGTATTAGACACCTGTTCTCTCTGGAAAATAGTATTAGAGAAGACCAAAATTAAGAGAAAAGACTAGGAAAATTTAAAAATAAAAGTACTAGAAAAATGTTAGCAGTCTGAAATATATAGCTACAGCACACATTTAAAAAGCTAAACATTTAGCCAGATCAATAGGATTCCTTATAATAAAGACCTCTTTACCTCAATTCTTGTTATCCAAGACATTAAATGCACTGTCAAGAAGAATTTACCACATTGAAAGGTGAGGAGGGATGGTATGAAATACGGCAAATTAAAATTTGCAAGGTATGCCTAATGCAAGAAGAAAATACATTATTAATAGATAAATCAGGGTTCTGAACCAGAATCAAATATATCATAGATGGAATTAGTAAATGTGAAATTTAAATAAACTGATTAATATGCTAAAGACTGTAATATTAAAAGTAAATAGCATGTAAAAGGAGATGAGTGATAGAAGCAGAGAAATATAAACTACAAGATAGAATAAAAAAGATATGCTATAATGAAAAAGCTACAGCAGCAGACATGAAGAATGCCCTAGAAGGGTTACTAGACTGAACACAACTCAGGAAAGAATCTGTGAGCTCAAAGATAGATTGATAAAAACTGTCCAAAAATGAAATGTAAAGGAAAAATTGCAAAACATCCAAGGATTATGAGACAATATAGAAATATATGATATACATATTATGGTAACACAAGAAAGAGAGAAACAGAAAAATACACTTGAAGTATATTTTTCAAGAAATAGGAGGACCGATGTATTGGTTGAAAGAGGATGTGGATAAATGAAATGTAAGAGAGAGGGGAAAATTTAGGATGCTCTTATTAGATACCTGAAGTACATGTGAAATGGTATAGCAGTATATTGTTGTTTGTAGGTAAACTTTGTTTAAAAATATATGTTGTAAACTCTAGGGCAAACAGTAAAAATAAACCTAGAAATAAGCATAATTGGCATGCTTTCTATGAGACATGATAAAATGAAATAAAATAAAATGAACACTTGATTCCAGAGAGGAAAGAAAACATAAGAAAAGAGAAAGAAAGACCAAAAGTGGTGAATAATAAATAGTTATAACCATAATGGATAAGTTCTCACATTATACAATTACGTTTGCATTTGAATGATATAAAAACATCACTTAAAAGACTACGATCACCAGAGCCGATTAAAAAATAAACAGACAAAACTCTCTACATATTAACAATAAAGAAAAGCCACTTTGACTATAATAACTCAGATAGGTTATAGCAAAAGCATAGAAAAAGTTATACCATACAAACACTAGGCAAAAGAAAGCTGGGTTCTTATATTAACTTCAGATAAAGAAACTTCTGAACAATTATAATAATGAAGAACAAATTGAAGCACACATAGTGATCAAGGGATATTCTCCAAGAAAACTTAAAAATTCTAAACTGTGTACATTAGTAAATATATTAGGCTTTCTGGCCAAATATTCTCCAGCACAACTGCTCAAGCCTGTCGTAATAGGAACGCAGTCATAAGCAATATGCAAGTGAAGCACACGCTTGTGTTTCAATAAAATTTTATTTATAATTACAGGCACTGTCTGGATTTGACTCACTGGCTATTATTTGTTGACCTTGGATCTAGAGAATAAAATAAAAATTTTTATGGGGATGGAAGGTCTACAGAAAGGTAGATTCCTGTTTTTTTGCCTTATACCAATGTCCCACATTTTTTTAATTGCCATATCTTTCACTCTACTGTACATGCTGCTATGGCTCCATGGCATGCTACTTAATGTTCCCATAATATGAAAGGTCATCCTTCTTTCTTTTTTCATTTGTTAAATTTGCATTTACTCTTCCTGATAGATCCAATTCATATGTAATCATGTTCCCAATAAGTTTGTTGGTTTGATTCTCTTAAAATATTAGTTCCAGGGTAAACAACCATCCCAGTTTACTTGGGACTTAAGAGTTTTTGTGGCATTTGAGATTTATACTGTGTCAGGATCACCAATATTACTGACTTTCACCCCTACATTCTGCCTCACTGAGGGTCTTCAAAAGCCATTTCCACATATAGGGCCACGGTAACAATGCCTTCCCCTGGAACACCTCTGGAAAGGCCTGCCCGAAGCTATCATAGAGGGGTTGCCACTCCATTCAGAAATATATCCATGCTAGTTTGCTTTTTTGTTTTGTTTTGTTTCACATCATGGATTTGCCTTTAAGCAGATAATGTACCATGACCATTTCTATTAACCCAAACCTTTTGGTGTTGAAGGGTCCATGTTTTCAACATTTTAAGGGGCTTCTTAAGATCTTCAAAATCTTCTAAAAGTCAGCCACAGTGGTGCTAGGCTCTAATTCCAGCTAATCAGGAGGATGAGGCAAGAGGATTGTAAATTTAAGGCCAGCATGAGCAACTTAATAAGATCATGTCTCAAAATTAAAAATAGGAAGGACTGGGGACATAGCTCAATAGTAGAATACTTGCCTATCTAGCATGTGCATGTGTGAAGCCCTAGGTTTAATCCCTAGTAACACACACACACACACACACACACACACACACACACACACACAGAGAGAGAGAGAGAGAGAGAGAGAGAGAGAGAAAGATTGATTCCCTGAAAGGTCTGGAAGAGTTCCCAGTAGGAGAGCTAGGAGAACATAACTCAGGACTGGCAGAGTTTCAGCATACACCAGTCAGAAACAAAGAAAGATTTATTTAGAAAAAACAAAAAATACACATTCAAGGGAGAATGTGGGCCATCTCCAGAGTGAAAGATGCGTTTGGGGGTGCCTGGCTCCTCTTTAAAGGAGACTTTCATGAAGAGCAGTGGGTAGGAAGAGGTATGTGCATATGACATCAGTTCAGTAGTTATGAGATCATTTAGTGTTCTGACCATCTTTTGGGTCCTGTAGGGCAATCACTATGTCACTATCTTATCAGTAGGTGTCTCTTGTTTTAACTATTCACTATTCACTGGTGGGATGGCTAATAGTGCCCAAGGAGATTACTCTTTTGTTTAAACTATTCCTGGATGGTATGGCTAAAAGTGTTCAGGGCATTCAGTAAAGATTTGTAAATACCTCAGAAATTTGGGACTAACAGGTAAGAGTGATAAGTCTGGCTTCAGGAGTAAGGGTATTGGGAAAGTTTGCCACAGGTTTCTCTATTAAAGTTGCACTTTTCTTATTCTTTTTTAAATCTCCTTTCTACCTATTTCTTTGATCCTACCTCACATTTATGTGAATTCTTTTGGAGTGCCTTTTTGTTTTTCTCTTGCAGTTTTCAGTTCCCTTGTCTCTCCTTCAGCTATGTTTCTGTTTGAGTTCCAGCCCCTCTTCACTAGTCAGTTCCTCAGGTGCTACCTCTAGGAACTCCTCATTATCACCCACTCCCAGGTTAAAACTGTCACCATCCCAGCCACAGCCTTGCTGGTATTTGCATCCCTGGCAACTCCTTTGAAGTCGTGGACAAACTTCTTGAATGCTTTCCTCCAGATGCCATTTACACGCTGTTTGGTGACATCACCTGGAGCCTAAGCAAGTTCTTGATGCAGTGGTAGATGTTGTAATCCTCCCAGAATTGCATCAGTATCTTTTTTGGTGTCGCTCTTAGACGTAGCAGTAGCCTGAGCAAAGGTCTCTCTTCAGGGAGTCAGTCTTAAAACCTGCTATAAGTCCTTGATCCTTCTTTGGATCAAAGAAGTGGTGATTTTAGAAGCACCATTTTAATTTTGGGAAAAAAGATCACCAATACAAGGTGGAGGGTGCAGAAGTTTTATTAACAATTAGTAGAATCTTGAAAGGTATATTATTCTCCAAGCAGTACTTATCCATTTCTAGGTCAGAGCAATTGAGGAGGCATCTTGAAAGAGGAGCAGGGGCATCCATGACTTATAGCTCCTGCTGTACACTGGCAGTGTGTGATCATTGATATGCCTGAAGGCCCTGTGGTTCTCACTGTACCATATCACCAATGGTTTCAACTTGTGGCCTGCAACACTGGCCCCAAGCTAGAGTGTTATTCTGTCCTTAAAATCCTTGTGAGCTGTCATTGAATTGTTCTTCTTGTCACCAGATGGGGTCCAAAGAAGTCCCCAGAAGAAAGAAGGGACCTCGACTCAACCTGGCAGGTTCTTGACTTACGCTACAGAAAGAGATTTCAGGATGCATCAAAGATGCACAAGCAAAGATTTATTAGGAAAACAAGGATATTTGTTCAGGAAAAATAACAATAGAGCAGGATAACACTTAAAGGTAGAGGGGCTGTAGGCATTTGAGAGTGAGATGTACTTTTGGGGTCTCAACCTTTGTATTTAAAGGAACTTTGTAAGTGGTGACCATGAGAATTATGAGGAGTGAAATCAGCTTAATGAGTTCAATTCCTTTGATCATGGATCATAGAGTGGGTCATAATGGTCTGGTTCTTTTCAAAATCTTTAGGTTGGCTGGGCATGATGGCACACGCTTGTAATCCCAGTACTTGGGAGGCTGAGACAAGAGGCTCGCAGGTTTGTGGCCAGCTTCACCTACTTAGTGAGGCCCTCTGCAACTTAATGAGACCCTGTTTCAAAATAAAAAAATGCAATAGGGCTGGGGGTGTAGCTCAGAGGTAGAACACCCCAAGTTCAATCCCTAGTACCACAAAAAAAATCTTTAGGTTGACATTATCTAGTTAATAGATAGTGCTTGGACTATACCCATATTATGCTTTTTTTTTTAAAAGAAATTAACATTACGTCTCTCTAGGCTTCTTTAAATCAATCTAAAAATACATTATGTAAGCTAATAAGGTATATAGGCACTAATAAACTTGACTTACAGTACTCTAGGAATTATTGGAACTTTTAAGGATTCAGGACTAGAGGAAAACTGGCCTGGGAGTGAAGGTGAGGGTAATAACGGAGTTTTTAGATTTAAAGCTACCGTCCCTCTTCCCTTCCCTGTTTGTCTCCTTTTTACCTATTCTTATGTCTTTTACCCTACTTCATTCTTATAAATTAAAGCCCTCTCAGACATCCATTTCATTTTATGAATAGAATAGGCAGGCTTCATTCATATGGAAGATTTTCTCTGGTTAGTAATTTCTTCCACCATCAGTTAATCTAGAGTTTCCAATAATGCTTCAAGTACCTTTGGGTCAGCACCCACATACTCACTGTCATATTGTGAAATGAATAATGATTCTTAAGCCATTTCAACCACCCAGAACTGGCTGTAAATTTGACATCTTAGGTCTAGCCTTTCAATATCCCAAATAAAATTTTGTTTTGACCATGATCATCATGGTGCTGCAAGGTACCCATACACCTGCATGTCTGGCCTTCAATCCTGGATTTTAGAAGTTTCTTCTTACCTGATATAGACCTTTCTCAATTTTTGTTAATCTCATCACCTCCAATGAAGTAGATCCCTTAACACCTTCTGTCACTTTGTTCTTCTTCAAGATCATAGCTATAGTGACATGGGAAATGCCCGATGACCTATAACAATCACTGATTTTCTACCTTTATACTCCTTAACCGCTTTTAATTTTGTTTCCAGCTCGGTCACATCCTGGCCTCTTATTGACAACATGAGCAGTAGATTTTGTATGTTTAGGAGTCCTAATGAGCAAAACATCATGAGGTAAAATCAAGCACAAAAAAGTGATGCAATCAAGAAATTCAGTGAGTACTTTGGGAGGCGGAGACCAGAGGATCCGGGTTCACGGCCAGCCTCAGCTGTCTCTCGGTCTCTCTCTCCCTGTCTCTCTCTCTCTCTCTCTCTCTCTCTCTCTCCTTAGTGAGGCCCTCCGCAACTTCGTGAGACCCAGTTTCAAAATAAAGTATAAAAAATAGGGCCGGGGGTGTAGTGCAGATGTAGAACGCCCCTGCGTTCAATCGCCGGTACCACAAAAAAAAAAAAAAGAGATTCAGTGAATGCGGCATGCTGTTTAACAGCAAACATCTTTATAAGTGGGAGTATATTCTAAAAATATGATAAAAACTACAGTGTAGTAAATACATAAATCTAAGTTTATGGCAGTAGACTTGGCTGGGCTCAGCACCTCAGGTGATGTAATCAGAAGGCTGCTGATTCCTTGAAGCCTGGCATGGAGTGGACCCGTAGGAGTGAGTCATGGTTGGCTCCACAGAGTCCACCAACTCTCCTCATTATGGGCACAATAGGCTTTGTGGAATGCAAACTCAGCAAGAAAAATCAAATTAAAAATGTAAGCTTCCTTAATTGGATCTCTTCTAATTGTGAGAAGAATAGTTTAATTGGATATCAGTTCTACTGTAGTAGAATAGTCTTGATTTTAAATAAATTTGTAGTAAATCTCAGTGGCTTGTTTCATCTAACACCGAGGGTGTGCAAAAGCCTTTCTGCAGATAATGTGCAGAGTTACTTAGACTGCCCTCCTCCAAACTAACAAAGTTGGCATGATGAGCTACTACGGGGGCCTGATCTTTGGCTACAGTGCTCTAGATGTAGGTCTGCATGTTGACTGGGAGTCCCCAAGACTTAGGCTATGGCATTGACCCTGGCTATGGAGATCTTGACTATTACTATGGCCTTAAGAGATGGGGATCTGGCTTCTATTAAAAATCCATTTATGTTTCTGGACCTTAGAAACAGAAAGCTCAACTTCTAAATTCTTTACTCCAAATGGATTTCTAATAAGTTCTTCTTGGATTCTATTAAAAAAACAAACCCTTCATAAACCTGGTGGAAAATTCCATTAGATCTAGAGTGGTTATACAAAACAACAGGGCACACAGTGAGATGTGGACTTTGTTTGGAACTGGAATTATTCTCTGAATCATTAAATTACTAATATGTAACCATTGCTTCCATTTTGATAATGATTTTTTCAATAAAGTTTTTAGTGACATCACACATTTCCCCCTCTATCACTGATTAAAATATTAAAATAGGATCCAAGCAGGGCATGGTGGCACACACCTTTAATCCTAGTACTTGTGAGGCTAAGACAGGGGGATCACAGGTTCACGGCCAGCCTCAGCAACTTAGTGAAGACCTCCACAACTTAGTGAGATCCTGTTTAAAAAATAAAAAATAAAATATGGTTGGAGGTTTAGCTCAGAGGCAGAATGTCCCTGGGTTTAATTCCCAGTAACACCACACACACACACACACACACACACACACACACTAGGATCCAAGATGGCAGAATAGAGGAAGTCAGTGCATTTCGGTTGCTCCAAGACTTGGAACTCAACCAGTGGGAAGACTGTTTTTGGGCAAGAGAAGAAGAGCAGTCAAAACTCAACAGAAGAAAGACAGTTGAAATGTGGTTGAATTACAGGCAGCACAGACAGCAGAGGGCAGAGAGCTGAGGCAGGAGCCACCAAGGAGAGCTTGCAAGAAGCTGGCAGCTCTTGGAGATGAACCCCAGTAAAGGATAAGCTCAACCCTGTTAAGCCAGTGATTGCAGAGAACCAACATCAAAAAGCAATCATATTCTTCCCTCCATGCTCAAATACCTCAAGACCATGAACCTCCAGACCGCCAAGACATACTGCCTAGCAAACTCCTGCAGCTGAAGCTGAACTCTTCTGGACCAAGAAACTACAAACCCACAGGAACCTGAATGACTACAACCTGCCTCGTCAAGACCAATGTGAATCTCCAGACCACCCAGACAAACACCCAGCAAACCCCTGTGGCAGCAACTGAACTTGTCAGGACCAAGAAACTACAGACCTTTTCTGCAAGGACCTGAGAGGCTACAACAGAGTTTGCCAAAACCATGAGTTTACAAACTGTCCCAGTGGAAGCCTTTGTGTCTATGGGGAATCATGTGGAAACGACCAAACCCGTAGGATCTGAGGTTCCAAACCATCCTTGCAGAGGTGGGGGAGGGGCTACAGTTGAACACAGCAGAAGTGTTGATTAGCAGACAGTCCCTAGGGATACTCTATCACTTTGTCAGTTTACTGCTGACACTAGGTAGGACTGCCTGTCCCTGTGGAGTCTCCAGCGATCACCAGAGGATCATCAGCATGGTGTCTGTGGGGTGAAATAACTCAGCCAACCCTGCTGCAGGCTCTGAAAGTTACAAACTCTCACCTGGTGGTGAGTACTGGGGCCAGCAAGATCTCATGTTATTTCAGCTGCCCAGAGTAGCAGTGGTATCTCTAGGGCTAAATAACTCAGCCACCCACACCCCAGGCTCAGAACTGTACAGTCTCTTCCCTTGTAGAGTTTGGGCCCCCAAATCAGAGAGACCAGGGGCCAGCAGGGTTTCATATGATTGGTGCTGGCAGAGCAGCAGTGGTATTCCTGGGATAATTTGACTCAGACCACCATGCTACAGGGAATGCTACAATCTCTTGGCTAGCAGAGTTTTGGTCTGGTGGTGAGCACAGAGGCCAGTGGTTGACAGTTTTACATGATCATAATCAACAAAATAGTGGTGGTGTCCCTGGGGCATCAAAGCTTAGCCAGTTAGGCTGCAGGCACTGCTGCGCTTGGGCCCTGTGACCATAGAGGCCAGAGGCCAGTGGTGCGCATTGTTTCCCATGATCACCACCAGCAGAGTAGCAGTGGTGTACTTGGAGCATTAAATATCAGCCAACTGGGCTGCAGGTTTGGAATGTTATAGTCTCTGGCCCTGCTGAGTTTGGGCCCAGAGAGCAGAGAGTCCTGTAGCCAATCAGAGACTGCTGCTTGCTTGCACTGAGTAAGAACTATATCCTGTTAAAGAGGTTCTGGGGGACTAACTCAAAATTCTGATTATTTGAGATATTCAATAAGGCAAATATATATCCTCAGCAGAGGACTTATTATTAGGTCATAACAAATAGACATAGGGCATTTTCACAGCTATAATCTAAAGAACTGACCACATAACTTAGAAGGAAGATTTATTTGCTCACAGTTTTCTTAGAGATATTGAGGTTCAGTCCATGTGAGGCTGGGGACCACAGATCTCAGGGCATTGTGGTGGCAGGAAGTGGAAAGAGAAGAGCACAAGGTTTTGCTCTCACATCATGGAAGCCAGAAGGAAAAGAGTGAGCTAGGGGAGGAGAAACCATATATAGTCCCCAAGGCTACAACACCAGAAACCCACCTTCTCCAGTCACACCCTTCTAGACTGGGCCACCAACCAGATAAATTCATTACAATTAATTTATCCATTGGTGAGATTACAACAAAGCCCTGCTTCCAACATTGTCCAACATTGTTTGCCTGAGGACTGGGGGACACCCCAAATCCAAACCATTACACTCCACCCCTGGCCCCCTAGACCTCATGGTCACTTCACAATGCAAAATGCATTTAGTCCATCTCTAAGAGTCCCCAAAGTATTAACAGTTCCAACATTGCTGAAAAGTCCCAAAGTCTCCTCTGAGACTCAAAGTGAACTTTTCTGAGCCCCACAGCCCTCTTTTTTATTCTTCATTGTGAAACAGGGTCTCACTAAGTTGTGGAGGGCCTCACTAAGTAGCTGAGGCTGGTCATGAACCTGTGATCCTCCTGTCTCAGCTTCCCAAGTACTGGAATTACAAGTGGGCACCACCACAACTTGCCCAAGGAGAGACTTGACATATAGTACTCGAGAATCTAGCCAGAACAATAAGGCAAGGGAAGGAAATCAAAGGAATACAAATAGGAAAAGAAGAAGTGAAATTATCTTCATTTGCAGATGACATCATCATATATTTAGAAGACCCAAAATACTGTCAAAAAGAATTCTAGAATTGATTAACAAATTCAGCAGAGTAGCAGGATACAAAGTCAGTGTATAAAAATCAGTAGCCTTTCTATATGCCAACCATAAATCCACTGGAAAAAAAATCCAGGAAACAATTTGATTCACAATAACCTCGAAAACAATAAAATGCCTTGGAATAAATCTAACAAAGGAGGTAAAAGACTTCTACAATGAAATTATAAAACACTAAAGAAAGAAATAAAAAAAGATCTTAGAAGAGGAAAGATCTCCCATGCTCTTGGATAGGAAGAATCAATATCATCAAAATGGCCATTCTACCAAAAGTGATCTACAGATTCAATGCAATCCCTATAAAAATAGTTATGTCATTCTTCACAGAGCTAGAAAAATCAGTCCTAAATTTTATATGGAAAAATGAATGACCCAGAATAGTCAAAGCAATTCTCAGCAATGAGAACAATGCAGGAGGCATCACAGTACCTAACTTCAAATTATACTACAGAGCTCTAGTAATAAAAATAAAATAATATTGGCACAAAAACAGACACATAAATCATTGAAACAGAATAGAAGATACAGGAACAAATCCACTCACTTATAACCAATTAATTTTTGACAAAGGTGGCAATAACATAGGTTGAAGAAAAGACAGCCTTTTCAACAAATGGTGTTGGGAAAACTTATTATTCATTTGTAGAAAAATCCCAAATTTGGAGTTAAATTTGGAGTTAAATCCCAACCTCAATGGAATTAAATACCCCTTGCACAAGAGTCAACTCAAGATGGATCAAAGACCTAGGAATTAGGCCATAGACTTTGAAATTACCAGAGGAGGGCATAGGTACAATACTCCGATATATAGGAACAAGTAGACACTTCTTCAATAAGACTCCCAAGGCACAAGAAATTAAAATTAGGATTAAATTGGATTGCATTAAAGATCTTTTGTGCAGCAAAGGAACCCAAAACCATCAAGAACCTTAATAGAGAGCCAACAGAATGGGAGAATATCTTTGGCAGCTACTCCTCCAATAGAGGACTAATATCTAGATTCTACAAAGAACATAAGAAGCAGTCCACTAAAAAAACAATTAAAATGGACAAATGAACTGAATAGACACTACACAAAAGAAGAAATACAAATCACCAATAAATATATGAAAAATGCTCAACATCATTAGCAATCATGGAGTTGAAAATCAAAACTACATTGATATTCCATCTAATCCCAATTAGAATGGAAATCATCAAGAAGTCAAACAACAATAAATTCTGGTGAGGATAGGGAAATAGGAACTCTATACTGTCCGTGGAATTGCAAATAAGTGCAGTCACTGTGGTGATCAGTGTGGAGAGTCCCTGGAGAACTGGGAATGGATCTACCATATGATCCAGCTATTCCACTCCTTGGTATCTTTCCAAAGGGACTGAAATCAGAATATTATAATGATAACATGCATATACATGTTTATAGTAGCACAATTCACAATAGCCAAATTATGGAACCAACCTAGGTATCCATCAACAGATGAATGGATAACAAATTATGAAATATACAGACAATGGAATTCTACTCAGCAATGAAGAAGAACAAAATTATGTCATTTGCAGGAAAATGGATGGACCTGGAGAACATTTTGTTAAGTGAGGGTCATGTATTTTCTTGCATATGCAGAAGCTATGGATAATTAGCAACAAAGACACTTCCACTGATGTTATGTACATATGTGAGAATACCAATGCAAATCTCAAGATCATGTATGGGGAAGGGGAGGGAGTGGGAAGGAAGCCCAGGGGAAGCTCACCAAGTGCTGTGTGCATGTATGCCACTATTGCTCTGAACTACATTATGATGTGAGACTACAATGCACAAATAAAAATATATTAAAAAGCATTAAAATAAAGACCATACTCAAACAGGAAAATAAATTTCCTGTCTGGAGTGGAAATCTTTTCATGCAGGATTATTTCCTTGTCAATGATACTTTTAAGTAAATGGGGCATGATATTCCAAGGCACATTTAAATTTTGCTTATTTAATAGCACTGAAATTTTTATACTTAGAGCTTTAATTTTGAATTTTACTGGAGCATTGCAATTACACAATGTAGTAAGATTCAAAGCAATACATTTACATATGCGCACATCGTTTGGTGTATTTCTTTCCAGATCCCACCTCCCTTCTCCCCTTCGGCTATATTACTAGTTTCTCTCCTCTTTTATCAGAAGTCCCTTTCTTAAATTTACTCTTTAGCTCCCACATATTAGAGAAAACATATGACCCTTTACATTTGGATACTGACTGATCGTACTTAGCATAATGTAGTACTTATTTTTTTAAAAGAACGTTAAATTATGAATGCTTATATTTCATTTCTTTAAATAGAATAGTGGCATTAGATTCTCTTACAAATGAACTCAGTAATTTGGATTTCACTTTTTTAGTGTGAAATAAAGGCAAATTTATTTTGGTGCATTTTTGGCTGCCTTCGTAAAACTTTTTCATGGAAATTTTCTTCCTTGGTAAGTTAGAAAGATAAAGAATAAGAAAGAGAAGAAAAGCTCTTGAGTTGGATGAAGGTCAATCTTTCTTTCTCTTTGTTTCTCTTTTTTCTTTCTTTTATTGGTGCATTGTAATTGTACTTCATAGAGAGGTTCTGAGTGATAGAAACACATGGTATTTGTTGTGTGTTTCTGACTGGATCCCACCCTGCATCCTCCCCTTCCCCATACATAATATTAACATTTATATCAATAACTTTAACATCATTATCACTCAGGGAAATGCAAATCAAAGTGATACGGAAATTTCATCTAACCCCAGTTAGAATGACAATCATGAAGACTGGTGAAGATGTGGGGATACAGGAACACTTATACACTGTTGGTGGGATTGCAAAGTAGTGCAGCTGCTATGGAGATTCCTGTGGCGGTTCCTTTAAAGACTTGGAATGGAGCCACCATTCCCATATCACCCATCCGTACCATTTCTGGGGATCTTCCAAAAATAATTGAAGTTAGATTACTATAGGAATACACACGTTTCCATTTTTATAGCAGTATTATTCACAATAGCCAATCTATGGAACCAGCCTACTACAGCCTAGGTGTCCATCATCAAATGAATGGATAATGAAGAACTATTTTTCTATGAATGTCAGAGTGAGGAAGTTTGACTTTTCCGGAGTGGAACTGTAAAGAACTTCTAGGTGAAAACCAGAATCATATTGCCTCTAAGGTCCAAATACCCTTCTGTGGTAACATACATTTGCATACATAATGGAAGCGTATGAAGGTGTGTTAATTTACCCAGCAAGACTTATTGAACACATGCTTTGTGTGCTAAGCATCACATGGATAGAAAAATAAATCCAATGCAGACTCTGCCAGATCTAATCATCTGGCATTACAGGCAAGTAGCAGAGGTCAAGTTGTCCTCAGATGCTTGCAAAGAAACAATACGATCAATAGTAGAAGAAAGGGAGAGACGAATGAGCTTGAAATGGGTATTAAAATAGAACTGAAGTGATTTTTCATCCTACAAGAAAAAGGATAATATCACTCATGAAGTGAGTACAAAGTCTCGCCAATAAAAAAAAAATTACCAGCAGGTTGTTATTCTTGCCATCTGCTTTTCGAGGCATGCTCAAGATCTCCCACCAGAAAAAGAAATCCTAAAATACTACTTAAAAGTATAGTACCTGAAGCTCTGAAAGACATAATAAACATCAAGTCTGTACTCAAGATGAGCATGTTGTGAACAGAACTCAAACCAAGGAACACAAATTGGAAATATATTGATGGATCTGTCAAAACAAGCCTAGTTTTAATAGATCTGAATCCCCTCCTTGTATAAAAAGAAAACAAATGACTAATTTTTTTTTCAGAACTGGGGATCGAATCCAGGGGCATTCTACCTCTGAGCTATACCCCAGCCCTATTTTGTGTTATTGATTTTGAAACAGGGTCTTACTAAGTTGCAGAGGCCTCACTAAGTAGCTGAGTCTGGCCGCGAGCCCAGATCCTCCGGTCTCAGCCTCCCAATATGGTATGAATATCATATAGAGATTTTCTTTTTTTTATGTTCATTTATTGGTGCATTGTAATTATACATTTTGATATATGTCAGGGTATGAACATCATACATGCACACATTGCACATTTAGCCCTCCCTCCAATCCCACCCTATTCCCTCCTCCTTCCCTCCCTTTCATGCTCCGGATAGCGATCGAGTCTTATAGGTTTGTGTGTGTGAGATTTTCTAAGCCTTGCCACAATTATCACTGAAGACATTTAAATGTCTTTCAACCTCAGACCTCATCTCTGCATGGTAAGAGAATCAAGCATCTACGTTACAGTCCTGGGCTGTGACGATGGTGACTTTGGTGGCCAGTGCTACTGCTATGTCTATTGAGCGCAGCAGCTTCATGAGACCCAGATATGAGAATGACGATGGTCATGATAGTTATAGATATGGATGCCGCCATCCAACTTGCTTTGGGAAATGCTGGACCTTTGGTTGTGCTAAGGTTTGGGACCTAAAATTCTTGGGAGAACGATTCATTAACAAAATCAGCTTTTCAAATACTTAATCCCATCTAACACATCTTCGGCTTATAGCAGGCAGGGAAGATGAATTATAGGCTTTACCAGCTTGTTGGCATAAGATTTAAGAGCTGTCAGTATGTGTACAGCTGTTCAATAGCAATTTAGACTTATTCTGTGAATATTGGATATTTTACCACAACGGTAATTTCTCCTTTCACTCTCAAGGTGCTGATTTTTCATCTGTAATTTCTGTAGTGTATTTCATATTGGGAAATATTTCTATAATCATTTTCCATTAATGTGTTTAATATGGCATTGTAATATGATCCTAACTTGAGCCATCTGTCTTACCATATGCCCTATTTTTTAATATTTGAAATGAAGTCAACTGTTTCTCTTCTGAGGATACCATTTGTTCCTATTATTAAATCAATGAAAACAAATATCATAGGTGAAGAGAGAGGGGGAGGGAGGGAGAGACAGAGAAAGAGAGAGAGAGAGACACACACACACAGAACAGAGAGAGAGACAGAGAGACAGAGAGGACGAGAGAACCGGTCTTTCCCAGTTGCTGTTCTTCTTTATTTTGTATTTTGTGGGTCAGAATCCAAATAGCCAGTCCCAGGTCTTATCAGACATCCTAACAGTACTTATTAGAAAGTTAATATGACAATTGAATTTTTGAGTTCTTAGTAAAAATTTTATTGGTGTGGGCTTCAACTAATGGCAATGATTTTGTGTTCTAAAATCCCTGGATTCTGATTATAAATAGTATTGATCATGGCATTAATTTATTTAACCACTTGGCCTCTAGTTACATCTATATTATTCTGAATCATTGAGAGAAAATTTATATCAAGGAGCCGTGCAAAGCTTCCAATTGTATCACTGAACCAAAGAGTTAACTAATCCTAATGCACAGTCCCTGCTATTGGTTCTCTTTTAACTAGCTGCTTCATGAGCTATTTATAGGGTCTGAATGATGCAATCTTCTCATGAGAGCTTTTGGAGAATGGTTTTCTTTCCCACAATTTTTGTTAAATTCACTTTTTTATTGTTTTAAATTAAATGAAATCACAGAATGTATTGAAGTCTGACACTATGTTCCAAAAGCTTTGATTTATTCTCTTGGAAACCTAGCACAGGTCTAAATTTTAATTCAGGCTTTATATTGGAAATTAAATTGAAAATTGCATTAGTATATGTTAGAAAACTCTTTTAATTAACCCTATGGGAAATTTTATATGTCATAATTAACCTAAATCATAGCCCACTGTGTAAGAAAAATATGATTTTTTTTTCATTTTAGCATTTCTAGTGGGTCAGGTGGTATTAGGAGAGTGTAGTTTTAATTTGAATTTCCTGATAATTCTGAAACTCGTTATGTTGAACACTTCTTATTTGCTTATGGAACACTTTTATTTTTATTATTGTTATTTATTATTTATTGTTTTATTTATATTTTTATTTGTGGAACAATTTTATTTTTATTTGTTTATGGAACACTTATGAACACTTTTGCTTATATATCTTGCTTTTAATGTGCCCAAGCCTTCAGCATGTTTTCTTTAGATATTTGAGTTTTGGGAGATCTTTATTCGTGATATCTATTTATCTATGTATAAATAAATCTTTATGTCCATAGTTTTCTTTTTCTATCAGTCTACGATTTGCTATTGATGAAGTCCTTTTCACAGTGTTTTATTTTATAGTGAGTGCTTTAAATGTACTACAAAAATTCTAAATACTTAGAAATTTAGCTATTATGTCCATACCTACAATACATTTGGGATTAATTTTTATGTATAGTATGGAGAAATTATTAAGGTTAATTTTTTCTTACTACATATGAATATCCATTATTTTAGCACTTGATGACATCGTCTGTTTTCTTTAGTCTTTGTAGAAATACGTCTAATTCCATACTCTAACTTTATCCATTGATCTATTTGTGCATCCTCACTTCAGTATCATACTCTCTTGATTATCTAGATTATGAGATCTTGAAACAGTCAATATAAGTTCTACAACTTTATATTTTTAAAGATTATATTAGATATGCTGAGTCTACTGAATTTCCTTCCATGTTGTAAAATAATTTGTAATTATATCGTATAGACTTTTTTATTAGGGTTTTATTTAATACATACTTTTGGGGATATTCAGTTTGATGTCAATACATAAAGAAACATATCTTCATTTTAATGGTCTTCATTAATTTCTTATAGCATTAGTGTATAACTGCCAAAAATACATCTTGTACACCCTTTATTATATTCATCTGTATTTTATTATTTCTGATACTATTTTTTTTTTTTTTTTGCGGTACCGGGATTGAACCCAGGGGCGTTCTACCTCCGCGCTACACCCCCGGCTCTATTTTTTATGCTTTATTTTGAAACCGGGTCTCACAAAGTTGCAGAGGGCCTCACTAAGTAGAGAGAGAGAGAGACAGGGAAAGAGAGAAAGAGAGAGAGACAGAGAGAGAGAGAGCTGAGGCTGGCCGCAAACCCGAATCCTCCGGTCTCCGCCTCCCAAAGTACTGGGATTACAAGCGTGTGCCACCACTCCCGGTTTCTGATACTATTTTTAGTCATACTTTTACATTTTTCCCCAACTTTTCATGTGCACTCTATACTGGATTTATAGATTGAGTTTATTTTCTTAAAAAAATCTATGTAAAATTAGTACTATTTTTCTTAAATATTTGCTAAATTTCACCATTAAATCAATATAAATCCACAGTTTTCTTTGGGTAGAAATCTACTTTTTCAAATTAAAATGTATTTTTTAAGAATTATAATACCTTAAATATGTTAATTTCTTGTTGTCAGTTTTTACTAGTAAGCGTTTTATTTTGAGGAATTTGCAGACTTCTTCTTCCATACAGTATGAGTATATTTCAACACAGAAACCAGTAAAGAACATTTGATTTTGATGCCATTTGGCACTAAGAGAAACTTAGGAAAATCCAACCAGCTTATATCTTGTTGCTTGGGGTAGAGCTAGTACTAAAGGTTTGGTTAATTGGACAATATGCATATAATCAAAGTATTGAGACAGCTTGGGAGAATCTAAAATTGAGATCATAGGCTAAAGTTCAATGGCAGGAAATGCTTCATGGCTTTTTAAAATCACTTGAATTGTCTCAAAGCCACGTGGTGACCTCCTCCCCCAAGAACTTCAACTAGTACCCTGGTTATAAGCAGCAGGTTCTCAAAAACAAAACATGAATATCAGGCTATGGAATATCAAACACTTCCTTGGTATCATGTGAAAACACTTAACATATTTCTTTGAACTTTTTATACTTTATTAGAGATGAGTTTTTAAAATGTGTCTAAATTAAAATATATATTAGTAATTATTAAAGATATTTTAAGTTACTCTGTGAAAAATCACTAGGACTTATATCATGTCCACTTCCACAAGAAGAGTAATAGGTCAAATTTGTTTTTTTCTGGCCTGATATCATACTTTTCACAATCTCAGTTCCACCCAAATAGCTTTTTTTTTTTCATTGTAAAGGATGATCAAGCCGGGCGTGGTGGTGCACGCTTGTAATCCCAGTACTTTGGGAGGCGGAGACCGGAGGATCCGGGTTCGGGCCAGCCTCAGCTCTCTAGTTCTCTCTCTCTCTCTCCCTGTCTCTCTCTCTGTCTCTCTCTGTCTCTCTGTCTCTCTCTCCCTCCTTAGTGAGGCCCTCCACAACTTCGTGAGATCCGGTTTCAAGTATAAAAAATAGGACCGGGGGCAAGGCGTGGAGGTAGAACGCCCCTGCGTTCAATCCCCGGTACCGTAAAATAAATAAATAAATAAATAAATAAACTTAAAAGATGATCAACATTTATTTAACCGGGCTTCATCAATTTTGGCTAGGCTCAAAAATAGGGTACAGGGGATATTTATTTGTCTTCAGCTTCAGGGGAGAAGGAGTAAGGGATGGAAAAGCTTGAAAATGCCTTCCTTAAAAAAGTGTCAATAGTTTAAATATTATATTTGTTAAAATGATGAAAAACATTTAAGCTACATAAAACATGAGAGACAATCTCAACAAGATTAGTCCATGTGGAACTCAATCTGCACCGAAAACATGTAAAAGTTGTTTATCAACATTTCTAGATATTCAACATCTAAAAGATTACAGTTTTGAGTGGGGAAAGAATTAAAATGATAAGGGATAGGGACGAACATGGCCAAACTACAGAACGCCAAAGCCGCAAATAAGTGCTGCTTCAATGAACTTGTCGTGCAGCTGCTTGACTGGACTGAAGAGATGCTCTGAAGCTCAAATGAGTGGAGGTGATGCGAGTCCTGTTGTAAGAACCACCTTTGAAGTTGCAAATAATATTTCTCCTTATAGACACAGTTTAATCAGAAGAATGATCATTGAGCTAAAAGTTAAAGGTTTTACTGAGATGGAAGGTAACTCCATACATCTTAAACAAAACAGAAGATCCAAAAATATTTGTTTCATGCAATTTCTTCTGAAGAATTGAAAGAAGTCTGAACGACTTACCACACCCATAACTTAGAATGTAAAACTTTGGCTCAGATATGTAGATTCATGCTTGGGAAACACCTTCAATAGCAACCAAGCCCATGACTTCTAAACATATGAGCTGCTACATCAACTACTAGGGAGTCCTGCGAAATGGACGTGGAGGCATTAGTAGCCTGGCCTATGGCCCCTGCTATAGATGTAGCAGCTTTCACAGATAGGGCTGTATATCTGGTTGTGGAGGCTACACATATGGTTGCTGTCACCCATTTTTTTAAGGAAAGAAATGGGGTTCTCTAGTTTCTATTAAAATTCTTCCTTAGGAAACTGATACCCTGTAAGTGAACTTTCTGAACCTATTGGAATCATTGGGCCAATCAAGAATATGCTAGGTCTATTTGTTCAAAATTATTAGCATCTAAGACTTTCAGTACATTTCCAATTATAATGTGTGCCTCTATTATATCTCCTAGATTTCTTTAATAAAGTCTCTTCATTTGAGACAGCAAGCACTGCTCTTGTTTAATTCATTTATTTCAATTATATAGGATACAAAGTGTTAACACTCCCAAATTACCAGTGTAGAAATCAATATAATTTCTTGTATATTAAGTGCTGAACTCATAAATAGCTTGGCAGATAGATATAGACATATGAAAAAGATAATAAATGTAGATCGAACTGAATAATTATCCCTCAAATATATCTGATTATCTTTTATCACTTTGCTTTTAATTAGATGATTTTAGATTTAAAAATGACAAAAGTAGAATGTAAAAATCAACATTTGTGAGCTGTGTATTTGTGCTAATAAATACAATTACTTATGTTCTGAATTTTATACAATTCCATATTAATGCAGTTTAAATTATGCAAATAATATACTCCTTTCAAAATTTGTGCTTATTCAGCCCATTTTTAGTAAGAAATTAGCAGGAGACCAAAATATTTCTCTAAATTTCAGAAAGAAAAGTATATGTTTGTAAAATGTCTTGGCTGTATATAATGTTCCTTGCTCTACATTTTTTGACCTGTCATTTTCAGGAAAACAGTTTTTTATAAAATTACTAAAATTATTTATTTCATACTACGTAATTAAAATACATATAATAGCAAAATATTTGTGGTTTTGGCTTTTATGTCACAGTTCCTCATGGCATGCAGTGGCATTCTCCTCTTTAATATGGCCATCATCTTTATGACATTAAAGACTTTTCCAACTGCAAATGGGTAATAAACAGACAATATAATCAAGAACTCTCTGCAGCTTTACTTGGTGAGAGCCATCATTCATTCAAAATGTTTACTTCCTTTCTTTTTTATTTTTAACAATATTTTGTAAAATAGATTTTAATCAAGTACCACTCACCAAAAACCAAGCATTACTCTGTTTCATATAATAGAATACATATAATATCTAATAATATGTTGCTTTTCCAAAATAGAATGGCATACTCAAGTAATGGTATAAGATATCGTTTTCATTTATTTTATTTTATTTTATTTTATTTTTTAGTGGGTGCAATTCAAATGCTAGGACAGCAGAAACAAGAGTTGGACCTAACATTAACGATTGTACAGTGCTGCCCCCTATGAGCATATGAGAAAACTTCAAGTAGTTGAATGACACCTAGTGTAACAAACACCACAAGTTGGAATCAGACCCGAAGCAATTCACCTGAATCCCCACGCTATAGGCCGCGGATTCTCCTTCCTTGTTTATGCTCATTCTCTTTCATTGTACATTTCCAAACATGAATTCCATCTGGAAAATTACTACATTGTTTCCATGAATCGCTTCAATTTTATAGCAGCGTTTATGGGGATTAGTTCCATCTCTTACATCTCTTATATTGATTGATTTTGGTTGTTTCTTTACATTTTGTTTTTAAACTTTGAGTTTAATGTATACAATCTCTTATGTCTCCCTTGCTAACTTAGCTGCACTGAAGGCAAGTGAAGAATGAATAATGTTAAAGCTCAATACTCAAGAACATGTCGTTTTCTTAGAAAGACTTGGATTTTTATGCAATATAAAGATAGAACAAAATAAAACTCAGCCAGCTTTTATGATTTCCTCTTTCACACGTCGTTCCTTCATAGAGAAGTGCAAGGTACATAAAATTCAGTAACTCTATTAAAGGAATTTTGACCCATAAAACTGAATTTTATTGGAAATATTCTATTTCAAACAGGTCAATATCTCCACCGCTTGAGGAGGTATTACTAAGTTGCAAAGAAAATAAATTATCAGTGTAATTAGAATGGGAAAATGCACCTATGACATTCCTGGTATAAATTAACATATTTTTATAACATACATTTTCATGTTTTATTGATTTATGTCTGAGTTAAGGGAAAACTTTGGAATTTCCTACAAAAATTTTCTTTATATACAGGTAAAGGTTATTACTCATTCCAAGTGAGTCATAATTCCTTCTTTTCTCCCCATTTTATACAGTTATTCAACATATATTCCAAAGTGAACTTAAGAGAAAAGAAAAAACTAAAATAGATCATCATTCAATCTATTTTGTGTTTCACAAATGAGCATACAACCAATACATCTACAGTCCATTTTACAATGGATGCTTTCATTTTGGTTATTTTTTCACTTAGAAAAATATGTGTTCCATTATTGATCCTTTACTGTCAATGACCAATAATTGGTTTTATGGAAAGTATTATGACCTGTACGTTGAAAAGGAATAAAAAGATTAGTCGCTTCTTTGACTACTGAAGTTTTACCTTTATGTCTTGCTTGGTTTTATATCTCAGGTGGATGTGTCCTTACCCATCCCAAATAAACACAAACTAGCTGATAATCACTCTCACTTTATCTGGGTGAGTCATATGAGCAAAATGTGACACCTTTAATATAGTCTGTTATTTGTGGTTCTAGTTCATCAAAAGACCTCCCTGAGAATGAAAACTCCAGCTTGTCAACTGTTGCAAGCTCAGCTGAGAAGTAAGAATGAAACAATGGCCGGGCGTGGTGGTGCACACTTGTAATCCCAGTACTTGGGCGGTGGATACCAGAGGATCTGGGTTCGCGGCCAGCCTCAGCTACTTAGTGAGGCCCTCCACAACTTCGTGAGACCCGGTTTCAAAATAAAGTATAAAAAATAGGGTCGGGGATGTAGCTCAGAGGTAGAATGCCCCTGGGTTCAATCCCCAGTACCGCCAAAAAAAAAAAAAAAGAATGAAACAATGCTTGCACGAGATATAAAAATTATTAGGTTAAATTCTACCTTATAAATTAAAATGCATACTTAGCTATTTTTCTTTAAAAAGTAGCTTGCTAGTGGTCACAAGAGTATTGTGCAGATTGTGATAGTCATGAGAGTGCCTATCGATTTATTTAGTATTTCTTCAGTAGTTCATGAAACAGTTTTAAATTCTCTAGTCTTTTGTTTTTCAAGAATGAAACAAAAATGGTAGGACACTTATCTTTGATAAAATACTTCTAAATCTTATAAGAGCTCATCACCATGCTCAAAGTCGCATAAGTTAAGTCTGTTTTTATGGATCCAAGTCAACAGACAGGAGCTTTGTGGAGGTTACAAAAGGGAGGGACACTCTGGACCCAGTTGACCGACTCTGTGAAGGTAGCTGAGGGACTCGAAGCCCAACCACATCTCCTTCCATACATTGTTCAACTCTGTGTCAGTTCATCATGGCACCTTCATTTTGAAAACCTTGAAGACAACCTAAGTTTTTAAACATTACAGAAGGCTTTGGGAGTTGGGCTATTTTTTTTCTTTTTTTTTTTTTTGCGGTACCGGGGATTGAACCCAGGGGCATTCTACCTCCGCGCTACACCCCCGGCCCTATTTTTTATACTTTATTTTGAAACTGGGTCTCACGAAGTTGCGGAGGGCCTCACTAAGTAGAGAGAGAAAAAGAGAGAGAGAGAGAGAGAGAGAGAGAGAGAGAGCTGAGGCTGGCCGCGAACCTGGATCCTCCGGTCTCCGCCTCCCAAAGTACTGGGATTACAAGTGTGCGCCACCACGCCCGGCTGGG